>JAQIUQ010007149.1:0-5000 GCA_030378365.1 Hybognathus amarus | reverse complement strand
CCTGGAGGTGGCATTAGGCTATAGCCTCAATCATATCATCATATAGGCTATTGAGTTGTCCATTATAACGGTGGTCGACTCTCAATGTAAACAAAAGCCTACTGTGTGCTATTGCAAAACAGCTAGATGGGATTTCAGTAATAATCCTACTTCACATTGTGTTCAGTCTTCATCAAATCTGAGTGCCTTTCAGACCATGTCTTATATAAAGTTATTATATAGGCCTATTTTATTTTCAAAACAATTTGCCTGTAACAGAAACAGGCCATTTTATCAATTCTTGTATGCTTATAGTCGGAACTTCTAAAGTATGTTTCTTTAATAAGATGGCAAAGTTGGAGGTGGCATATGATACATAAAAAAAACTTGCAGGTCAGTGAAAGGTTGCAGCTTTGAACTCTAGAAGGCAATATCGAGGGCCATATTCTCCTTTCATTGAGTGTAGGCTATACTTGTCTACATAATCGCTGCACTTAGATTTTTATTTAGTTTTTTGACGACCTTTTACCATTCAGAACAAGTTGGCTAATTGAATACCAGCTTTTACACTGTTTATATATATATATATATATATATATATATATATATATATATATATATATATATATATATATATATATATATATATAATTTTTTTTAATTCAACGATTTAAAAAAAAACACTATAATGTAGAATTCCTTATGTATTTTTCTAAATAATGTACACATATAATATCTGTTAGTTGCTATACTGTTCAGATCCAATTCCAATTATAATGGTGGACATTAGAAAAACTGTTACACATATTTAACTGTTTTCTTAAAACCCAGGTCTGAACGGGTTAAATGAATCCTTTTAGGGACTCCATATCTGTGTACCTGTCAGCAGTTGTGCTTTGGGTCTTCCCTCTCTTTTGCTGTTTTATCTTTTGAGATTGTCTGGCTGGCACATATCCGAGTGTTAAACGCTGAACTCAACCTAGAGAGGATTTTTGGCTCTGTTAGGGAAAATTAACTCGTTCATTGGATTTGATTGACATGCTGAGCCGGATATATGGCAGTTTATTTTGGCATTCATCTAACCACATCAGTCTGAAGTGTCATGGGATTGTATTTCTCGGCATGTCAATTCATAAAGTGGGAAAATAACATACGGCAACAGGAAACCTGTCCAACATCGTAGCATCTGAGCAGATCAGTGCTGGGAACTCGGTGACTCGATAGACTCGTTAGAAGGAAACATTGGACTCAATTTAATTAAGCTTTTGACCCACATTGTGGAAATTGATTTTTTTTTCTCTATGGCTCTCATTAAATGTGTGTGGAGCGCTGATATTTTAGACGTTAGAGAACTATGGAAAGAGCTTGACAGATATCCGCGCTCGCTCGCGTTCAGGTGGCTGTCCTCCACACTGTCAGTTCCCGTTTGCCTTTCGCAATGACCTACGACGTTATCACAGAGATTGCACTGCAGCATGTACGTCTGTCCTTCACCAGCACCACATGTGATTCATGCTTCCATTCATTTGGTAACGATTATAATCCCTATTTCAGTTCTAATCCACAAGAATCAAACAAATCAAATATAGCCTACACGTGCTTACGCAATATACTGTGGTCCATAATGTGTTGCCAAGTCATCGTAAAAGCCACATCAAATTCTACGTCCAAAGAAGACGCTATAGAGAGTCAAGCTACCCGCCCTCCGCTTCCGGTTCATGGGACCTTATTTCGGAAAAACAATGCATGGTAGTCAATGGCGAGAGATAACTTATCTTTTTATTCCGTCTGAACTGTGTCCTGGATTACACATATGATGTTTGTCAATTTAAAAGATAATTATGAAAGCCAAGAAAGTCGCAGTTCGTCATAAAACAGAAGAGTAACTTTTAGTTTTATGTGAAAAACCCTCAATGAACTACATCTCCCGGGAGGCGAAACAACGAGCGAGATCAGCTGCTGTGTGTGTGTGCAGTCTGGAACAACACACTCATGACGGTAACGTTACGATTATAACGGAAGACTATAGAAACAATGACACAGCCTCAGTAAAGTTCGCTTCATTCATTGAGAGAAAATGTGCGCCTTTGGGGTTTGTAGTCTTTGTAATTACGTATTTTCACAGTCTTATATCTCAACAGTTTTACATCAAACTGCGACTTTCTTGACTTTAAAATGTGTCTTTTAAATTGACAAACATCATATGTGTAATTCAGGGATAAATTTAAACGAAATCAAAATATTTGTTATCTCTCGCCATTAAGCTACGTTGCATATTTTCAAATATGGTTGCATAGGTAAGACAGGAAAGGGAGGGAGTTAACTCTCTGTGTTGGGCTACTTATATCCTGTAGCTTAATTATTTTACTCAGATTAGCCTGTATAGCATGTAAGTTTGCCTAACATCTCAATAAATTAATAGGCAGACTGATAGAATTCTTGTTTTTTAAAACCAATATGTAAGCCTATTTGATTTGTCTTGTGTCAGGTGGACTTACAGGAAGAGAAAGAGTATTAGTGGCTGCTACTGTTGGAAATGATTGGAAGCCCCTGAGACAGAGAGTGGAAGACCAAATAGTTGTCAGAGAAGCAGCAGAAAAGAGCACAGAGCAGCAGAAAAGAGTGTTGAGAGAAGATTACACGTTTTCATTTCTCAAGGGAAAGAGATAAACAGTTTAGTGGGATCATGATATGATGGAACCTGTGAAATGTCTGTACTCGAAAATTCATCTATTTTTTTAACGACAATTAATACGGCTAGGTTCAAGGTTCAATTTATTTATAAAGCACATTTTAATACAACAAGAGTTGACCAAAGTGCTGTACATAAGATAAAATAACATGCTGTACATGGGATGAAGAAATCAGTGAAACACAGTTAAATTCTACGCCTTTCTATGGAACATCTCAACATCTCAATAAAGACCTATTCCACCAATACGTACTCATAAGACAATCAGGTTATGGACAAATTGATAATCATGAGAAACAACAAAAAAAATATATAATAAAATAATTAAATTAATTAATTAATAAATAAAAATAATACAAATGTAAGCACTTTAAAAATATTAATACTTTTACATGCAGTGTAAATGCACCTTACATGCCCATAATGACTTTTCAATTAAATAAATTGATTGTTGTGTTTTCCATGTTTTATGGGGACTGTAAGGATTAAACAACTTTATTTTTTTATAGTAAATGGTACATTCTATCCTCCAACCCTAATCCTACACCTTAACCTACTCATCACAGAAAACTTTTAGCATTTTTACATTTTCAAAAAACATAATTTGGATATAAGCTATTTTCCTCATGGGGACCAAAAAATGTTCTTAAAGGGATACTCCACTTTTTTGTGTGGAAATAGGCTAATTTTACAACTCCCCAGAGTTAAACATTCAGAGTTTTACCATTTTCGAAATCCATTCAGCCGATTTTCGGATAATTAGAAGAATATCTGTAAACATACAGTTTCTGGTCTCATTGACTTCCATAGTAGGAAAAATATATACTATGGAAGTCAGATGAGACCAGAAGAACTTGTCTGGTTATGATATATCTCAAATATACAGAAAATCGATTCTGAATGGATTAAAAGCAAGTAAAACCCAACTGTTTAACTCTGGGGAAGTGTTAAAATGAGCCTATTGCCAAAAAAGTGGAGTATCCCTTTAGTTGATGAGTAAAAATAATATAATTTGTCAAATAGAGCTTATGTCAGTTTTTATTCCTTTTAAAAGGACACCTTTCTTTTGCTGAATAATCTCACAGCACAGTTTAAAATGGCTCTTCCCTCACCTGTTTTAATTAAGTGAGGACGGGCTCACTTAAAGGTGCTACTTTTATGATGGAGTCACACCTGGATTTTGTCCAGCAGCCCTGAAGGCAAACCTAGCAGAGACAGGATGAATCATGGACAACACTTACTGTGGACCCCCCTGGCCACTCTGCACCTCTGTGACTCCTCTCTCACTTCTGAAGAAATGCACAGAAAACACACACCGTAGTCGAATAGATTAAAGTTTGTTGAAATTACAGAATGAATCGAAGCAGCCACCACAACTGGTGGACATATGGCTGTCCTCTAGTGCCAGATGAACAGAGTAACAGTGTGTGGTGAGGAGGAGTGCTATGCCGCTGCCTGTGTGATTCTAGTGCTCACTCATAATCTGGGATGTCTCTCTCTCAGAATAATAGTTGTAGCGGGCAATTGGAGCCTTGTTTTTAGGTCAGAGGAGGATGTGTGTGGTGTGTAGTCACGGAGAGCTCTTACTATTTCACTGCTAGAAGCTCCCGATTTCCGATGTCATAGTTGGCTTCAGCTAGGAGAGAACTTCTTTGAGAAGAAAGCACAAGGTAACGGCTTAGAGGAGTAATCGGAACACTGGGATAGAACTCCTCCGACCCGGTGGTGGATGCATCGAACTTCGACCACAAACGTCTCTCGGGATCAGGATGATGAAGTAATGGTGCAGTTGTGAAGGCAGACTTCAGTGATGTAAAAGCATTCTCGGCTTCTGGGGTCCATTTCAAAGTCTTGGGCTTTCCTTTCAACAACGAGGTTAAAGGAGCGGTGAGCAAACTGTACTGGTTGATAAACCGTCTATAGAAATTTGCAAAGCCAAGGAATCTCTGGAGCTCCTTCACTGACGTGGGGGTTGGCCAGGACATGATGGTCTCTGTCTTACTTTTATCCATCTCCACTCCTCGATCACTCAGGATGTACCCCAGGAAGTCGACAGTGGTTTGATGGAAAGTGCATTTTTCAGCCTTCAGAAATAATGTGAACTCTCTGAGTCGCTGGAGGACTAAGGACACGTGTCTTTGGTGTTCAGCTGGATTCTTGGAGTAGATCAGGATGTCATCGATGTATACTAAGACAAACTTTCCCAGGAAGTCTCTGAGAATCTCATCCATGAAGCTTTGGAATACTGAAGGGGCGTTGACTAAACCATATGGCATGACGAGATATTCATAGTGTCCTGCAGGGGTTATGAAAGCTGTCTTCCATTCAT
>JAQIUQ010007148.1:32500-64588 GCA_030378365.1 Hybognathus amarus | reverse complement strand
GGATGTACTTTTGGTTCAGTTACGTATTGCTGAATGCTCAAGTATAGATTTTCTTTTGCGGATGTGTGAGACGGAGATAATCGTGAAAGCAGATTTGAGGTTCTGTCCTCTCACCAATGGATGTTTACTGTGTTAAGAAGAATGTCTTGCATAACTTTTTTAGTTTCTTCTCATGTAGATTATTTTGAGATATTTATTGTAGTGATTGCAAGGAAACACTCTATTGACTTCAGCAGATGTATGCTTATAATTGTACCTTTTCTTATGAAAAAAACACACCAAAATTACTGATGACTCATCGTGCACTGCACTGATATTTGTCCAATCAAATGCTAAGTTATAAAACAAGTCCCTCCCCAAATATCTGCAGCGACGAGCAAGTAGCATGTCGGGCCACGTTTACACAAAGCCGGGTATCTACAGAAACGAATATTTTCCCCTCTCCGTTTTCAGAAATAACATCGTTTACACCCGCATAGATACAGCCGTAGAGCGCCAGTGGAAACTACTGCTAAACCTAAGGCACGCAGTGTAGGGTTAAAGACAAGCCATGCAAGCCAATCAGAATCCTGGAATGACAAGAGAGAACCTAAAACGCCGTTTCTCCCAGTTCCAGACAACAAATATGTGCGTCTTTCAAAATCTCCACTTTGCCCGAAGTTTCTAGAAATAATCGTTTTTCAGTGATAAAAACGGTGTTTTCGTGTAAATGAGAGGGCAAAACGCAGAGAGAGATATCTGCGTTTTCCCATAATGTAAACGGGGCCTCACAGTTAATGGCTATGATGTTACAAAAGCCTATTGTCTATTTGATTAAAAAAAGAAGAAAACTAAATAAGGGAGACCTTTAAATGTGTCCCGCCAAAACGTCCTGTTTCAAACAGGAAATTAGCTTTTTATTTTTGTAAACTTTCTAGAATTTTCTATACTCAATTTAAAATTTTAAATTAATTAAACTCTTTAAACAAATTACTAAAATCTCTAGTTGTCTTTTTGATAGAATTTTGGACTTCTTTTAAATTAATATTTTTCAATTTCTCACTTTTTTAAACTGTATCTCGCAAAGACAAATGCTGTGTTTTGCAACAGAATCAAAGCCTAAAACCTCACCTAAAACTTTTAATATTAGTCTTTTTTTCTGCGTTCCACCACTACTTTAAGGAAATAGAAGCTTTAATGTGGTATATTTTAAAAGCACGTTTCATTTCTTACTTGACGTTGTAGCTCAAAAGTAGGGCAGATAAGAATTTAGGGTCTTATTACACATAGTTTGCATACAGTACTCATTTTTACTCAGAGTTTACTTTAGAAAACTGCAAATTAAGGATCCACTTACTTGCGTGAGTTAACAGTAAAGCTATATATACTTTTGCATATAATGTTTTTTTGTGTGTTTTGCACTCTGGATTGTGATCTTGTGAAATGTAGTTTGAATACACGGCGAGTTCTTTACTTTGCCGCACATGGCAACACTGTAATGGAGGTGGGAGATGATGATGAAGGATTGTGATGAGAAGCAGGTGGATGAATTTAACAAGAACTAAGCTGACTAATGGTGCCAGCTGAAGTTGAAATAACACACATGGAACTCGAGACCGAAGAAGTGGCTCTTATCAACCTCTCCTTTGTTTCCAAGCAGACGGGCATCATTAGACAGGAGTTAGAGCCAGATCATTGTTCCACTTTGACTTGTTTCTGTGTAGGCAGGAGCAGACGCTGATGTCTAGAGGTGGAAAACACTGCGGCACGACGGCTCACACAGGTCAAACACTCGAGTCTGAGCTGTGGTCTGGTTTTGTCATCCAACCACAAATTAGTTGGATTTAGGACACAGAAAAACATGCAGTGTTTATATGCGTTTATACGTTTTTTAGTTGTTTGCCTATTAGGACAGAGTGCTGATTCTTATTTTCAAGGATTCGATTCAGATTATATGTTGTTATAACTGTTGTATTTGAAAGTCAATAAAAAGTAAAATGGTGAAATATTTTAACAGTTTAAAATAAGTTTTCTATTTCTATTTGAATAGTCTTCAGTGTTAGATGATTCTTCAGAAATCATTTGAATATGCTGATATGGAGCTAGAAGAAACGTAATTATTCTTATCAAGTAGGATGCACAATATATCAGCCATAATGTTATTCAGTTCATATCTACTTTATTGTCAGACTCAGGGTCCATTAGAAAACCATACAACATTACATGCAAAAAAAAAATCTGCACTCAATTGGATAGACCTACTATCCAGATAGACCTGACGCATAGTTGTCAACAGAACTCAACTGCATGCACGCTGGAAGAAGAAGTAAAATAATGAGTGTTTCTTCTTTTACTCAGTCCTCCATAGCCCCTTTTCCACCAAAGCATTTTGAGAGCCGGTTCGGGAGCCGGTGCCTGCGCACGAACCAGTTCTTTGTGTTTCGACAGCCAAAGAACCGGTTCTCGGCCAGGAGAACTGGTTCAAAAGCGGCACCAACTCTTTGCTGGACTAGAACCGTTACTTTACCACGTCATACTTACGTCAGGGACTGGGTCAGGGATCTTTTCGGACCATTATATGGGATCGCAAAGCCAGGAGAAACATTTGCAGAAACACGATGGAGTATGCCTTTGTAATTTTTATGCTTGAAGTTGGCGCAAGCGTTTCTATTTTTTTAAGAAGAAAGCAGTCACAATATATAACAAATATATGGAAAGAAGAAAAAGACACAAGACTGGGGTCGATAACTTTTACATATCAAAAGATTACATATCAAACGAAAAGATTAAAAGACTTACATATATCAATTGTACTTGCAAGCGTTTCTAGCTAAGACGTATGGCAGGACGTACACAGTGACGTGACGACGACGTTCCCTGGGCGCTCTAGTCAGTGGAAAAACAAACAGGTTCTGAACGGGTTCGCAAGTTGAACCAACTCCGAACCAACTTTGAACAAGCACCAGTTCCGAACCAGTTCTTTTTGGTGGAAAAGGGTACATGAGTGCGACCAAAGGAGAAACCACAATGACCACAGGGTTTTTCATTACCGTCCAATATTCTTAGCGACCATCGGAGCCAGCTGATGAATCAAACTTTTGCCGAATCCCATAGGAAGGCCGGCAAATGTTTCGTTAGACAAATGCCTTAAATTGCCTAATGCCTAAAATTAATGCGCTGTCGATTTCTTTTACAACAGATGCAATAGCGTAATCTATACATCTCAATTCTTCCAGTTGCAGTCAACTTTGAGGGAAACCAGGGGCATGTTTAAGTTCAAAACGGTGCGCAATGTTTTGCTTGTTACAGGTTGAACGTCATGTTTCCTGGAAACGGCGTGTCACCGATGTGCAACGTTTGAGATATGTTTTCTCTTGTTTGGTGGGTGTGTCAGAACTGCTGTCCAATCAGCAGCAACATGAATGTAAAGCAGTATTAAAGTGAACTCGCAAAATGGGTTCAAGCAAAGTAATTTACAAATTTGTCGATCCAGCTCGGTATACGCAACAACTGAGGATATTAGAAGTAGGGCTGAAACAATTAGACGACATTGTCGACAACGTCGACAATAAAGAAATTGTCGACAAATATTGTAGTTGTCGAATCAGTCGTTTTATCTCACGTGACCTAATGTAAGGGCGTGCAATATCGCGATTTGACCGCTACGGAGCTGTGGCGCTAGAGTGTAATGCAGCCCTTTACAAATGCAAGTGCGGTAAAAGAAAAATACAGGCGCGAATGTATAACGGAGTGCGAACGGAATCCGAACTAGCAAGGTTTGGGAAAAATTTCACAAGACTTAAAACTAACAATGCTGTCATGTGCAATACATACAAGGCGGAACTTGCTTTTCAGGGAGCACAACATGTTACATATCGTTGTACGATATGTACATGTTGTACATATCAGCACAACACGATACATATTGTCTTAGCCAAAATTTTCATATACAGCGTTCCCTATCATCAGTGTTAAACAGTTGAGCTTCTTAATTATGTAGAAACCGTGAAACAATTTTATTAGGATACTTTGATGAATCGATAGTTTAGAATAACAAAACAATTTTGAAAAAAGTGTTTTCATTACAATGTAAAAGTCTTTTCACTTTTCGATAAATTAATCCGACCTTGCTGAGTAACATAATTTATTTCAAAGAAGAATAAGTCTTCCTCACCCTAACTTTTGATGAGTAGTGTATATAGTAAAACATTTATTGATTATTTTGTGAATAACATGTCGGTAATAGGCCATCCATCCGGCCATTTATTCCATTCGAACGTCCAGCACCCTCAAAATGAACTTTTAACCAGCATTTTTGGCGTAAAAGAACAGTTTTTCGTTCATGTATATCTGTTAAAAAATATTATTTTATCCAAGGATGGTACAATTTTGGGATGACTGCTATAGTAGTAGTTGTGATCGTGTATTCATACAGTTAATTTAATGTAACTTTATGTAACAGCCACATCTAAACAATAGACTCACCTTATTACATTTTTTAAAATAAAATAAAATACAGAGATCCCAGTCCCATCTAAATTACTCTGTGAAATCACAAATGTCTGATGTTAACTATTGTAACTCCGATGCCATTAAAAACATCTATTTCTGTCTGAATAGTGCTACTGATGTTTTTGATGATGAGCTTTCCTATAGCAAATAGGGTTGTTTTTCGTTGCATGAGTAAAAATATTATAGTAATTTGCTGTAATTGCAGTGACTGTTATGCACATAGAAGTACATCCTATGACCCTGTTATTGTATGATAGGATGTTTCATTTTCTAATATTTGCCCTATAGCAACACATAATCTTCAGTAAACAGTACTTCTCTAACTCAGTCCTCCTGTTTAGTACGTTTCTCTTTGCCTTGACCCATTTTACAGTCTTAAACACACATGAGGGATCTTGACTTCCCTTTGTTTTCTCTCAGCTGTCTGAAACCGTACGGTCTTCCCTGAACCCCGCTCCACACCCCATTACCGCAGCCCATTGCTCTCACTTGAATATCAAACAACAGGACACCTCTGTGCTTCTTACCCTGCAGTCATGGCTACAGTTAGAGACATTAGGGACTGAAGACATAGGAAACCATGAAGCAGAAACAGCAGCCCGACGCTCAACTTCTGACTGTTGTCATTGCTATATAAGCTTTAAGTCCCTTTGAACTCATTAATGATGAATTCCAGGGCTGGGGGTGGGATGTGTCTGTATTACTGCAATTACTTCTGATGCCATACAAACTGTACAAACATATTTGGGTTTTTTTCTTACATGAGATGAGGCGAACAGTATGTTAGGGCAAGAAAATACTAGCTTTTCACTTCAGTAAGCAGTAGTTTATTTGTTTATTTTAAACCCTGGCAATGGGGCAAATTATTAATACTTAATTTTTGGCTGCATTTTAAATGATGAAATGACAGTAATGCAAATTATACTCTGAATTAACAGAGTATGTTAATTTAGCATTCAGCTAATTAACGAGATAATCAAACAGTGTACTGAACAAACACCATGTCGGACAGATTGTTTGTGAAGTCAACCTTTGTTGAGTTGGCACACTCAACAAATGCTAGCTGGCGGAGAAACAGATTTAAACCACATTAGTAATAAATGGTACAAGATGTGTTACATATTTTAATAAAATATTGACTATGAATACAGACTACTGTATATATCCACTCACCTAAAGGATTATTAGGAACATCATACTAATACTGTGTTTGACCCCCTTTCGCCTTCAGAACTGCTTTAATTCTACGTGGCATTGATTCAACAAGGTGCTGAAAGCATTCTTTTGAGAAATGTTGGCCCATATTGATAGGATAGCAACTTGCAGTTGTTGGAGATTCGTGGGATGCACATTCCAGGGCACAAAGCTCCCGATTCCACCACATCCCAAACATGCTCTATTGGGTTGAGATCTGGTGACTGTGGGAGCCATTTTAGTACAGTGAACTCATTGTCATGTTCAAGAAACCAATTTGAAATGATTCAAGCTTTGTGACATGGTGCACTATCCTGCTGGAAGTAGCCATCAGAGGATGGGTAGATGGTGGCCATAAAGGGATGGACATGGTCAGAAACAATGCTCAGGTAGGCCGTGGCATTTAAACAATGCCCAATTAACATTAAGGGGCCTAAAAGTGTGTGAAGAAAACATTCCCCACACAATTACAACACCACCACCACCAGCCTGCACAAGGGTAACAAGGCATGATGGATACATGTTCTCATTCTTTAATGTGAAAATAAAAAAATGTGTGTGTGTATATGTATATATATATATATATATTTCTCTTCCATCAGTGATGCTAAAATAGCACTGGCTATTTTAGCCTCCAATGTTTGTTCTTTGTCAAAAAATAAGAACAAAATGATGAATAAAAAGTGCAGCTCTTATAGCTGTTATGCTTATATTTGTTCAAACATGAGAATGGCTCTGCAATACAGAACACTTTGCCAACTATGTCTTATTTTTGCTACAAAGTGTGAATATACCAACCCACACTACCTAAAAATACATTTTAGTATAAGGTGACAAAATGTGTTTTCTCTTAGTTATTACTTGGCCCATCTCAGCCTCAGACACAGCCCACACAATGTTCACAAACAGCCTGATGTATATTGTGTTGTACACAAATGCAGCAAAAGCAGGCAGACACGACCTGTGCATAAATACTGCTGTTGAAACAAAAACTCCCATTTGAGGCATTTTTGGTCTGTTGATTCTTGAGAAGACCGTGTAGTTCTTGGAGCTTCAGGCTTTTCCTGGAGAGAAAAAATGTCTGGTTTAACTTCATATATCATTTTAAGACGTGATTTGATGTGTAGCTTCAGGTTAAACAATCAAAAAGTAGTTTTCTTTCTTGAAGGCATTTGAAGTGTCACTCTGGTGATGGGTGAATGAAACTCGTCAACATGAGTATGTTGAAACTGCAAGGCATTACAAGGTTAGTATTAAAAAAAGTGTGTGATGTATAAACTCGTTTTAAAACCATAAAGCCATGGGCCATGTACTTCCTCCACTTCTTTAATTTGCAGCTTACATCATTAATACTCTGAGAAATAAGTGGATGTTGTGAGTTAAAGTGCACCATTTTGGCATGGGCATTACTCCTGCTCTCGCTAAATAGAGATAATTGACGTGAAGTGATGGATGGCACATAATGTACTGGAATTCTGGATACCATGCAGTACTTGATTTTGTAATGATGATATACAATTATTTCTTATGGATATGCATGCATGCAGATATACTGCTTTTCTGCACTGCTATATCTGTTTTTGTACTTCCGATTCACAGTTGTAATACAGGTATTATACAAAAGCTTGGACTCAGAAAAATGTTCTTAATATAAAATTAAAACTTACGATTTAAATTGATTTAAAATTATACAATAGACAACATTTACAATGTTACAAAAGATAAATGCTGCCCTTTTGAAGTTTCTAAGAAAAGTTAGTTAAATAGTTTTATATTAAGCAGCACACCCGTTTTTTAACATTGATAATAATATGAAATGTTTCTTGAGCAGCCAATCAGCATGTTAGAATGATTTCTGAAGGATCACGTGACACTGAAGACTGGAGTAATGGCGAATCAATAAATGCAGCCTTGGTTAAGCCGTAAAATACTTTTTTCATAAACATTAAAACAACCATACACTGACCTCAACCTTTTCGAATGGTTGTAAAACTTAAATAATATTGATTACTTTGTTAATTAGGTGAATGAAGTAAAATCAAAACCATAAAATAAATAGTTTGTGCAGTATATTTTACTGTGCTTTTCACATAAAAAAATGTGTTAGCATTTTTAATTTGTGCTATAATGGTGGCAATTTTAATGAGCTATTTTCTAAACTTAAGTATTACAAAAAAACAATTAAGTGATGTAAAATAGTTGGATAAACCTTTCTGTTCTTCACACAAACAACAGATTTGTGTGTGTGTTTATTCATATTGTTGGAATTCACATCTCACCACATAAAGACCTTATTAGCAGCTTAGCCTACTAGCTTAGCAGCTGAATTCACACCATCCACGTGTTGTTTATGATTGCCGAATTTTCCTAATACAACTGTATTTAAATTTGTTAATTCAATCTCAAATGTCTAAGATATAGTGATTATACTAATTTAAATCTCCTTTTGAGCATTTTAATTTCTCAATGTCTTTCAGCAGGCTTTTTGCATAGCATTGTTGTCCTAGCCTTGTAGATGCCTGAATGTTTTATGTTAAGACTTAGGACATCAATTACTTTCTGGCAATTCTGCAACTCCTTAAAGACATAGTTCACTCAAAACCCTGAATTACTTTCTTTCTTCTCAAACAGTTTGAGCTACTTTTGACTTCTATTGGAGAAAAAAAAGTAATTTCTCAAAATAACTTCCTTTGTTATACAGTAATAGGAAAAGTATGTCATACAGATTTGGAATGAGATGGTGGAAAAATAATGACAGAATGTTCATTTGTAGGTGTACTATCTCTTTAATCCAACATTAAAAGAAATCAAAATGGACCATTTTTGTTTGTTTATGAAGTTGCAGTATTGATTTGTTTCACTTGGATATACATCACAATAGGAAAGAAAAGACTTCCTTTCATGTCGACTTGAAAGGGTGTTCACACTTGGTAGGTTTGTTTCTATTAAAGTCCCTCTGTGGTGAAAATCAAGCTTTTAAAGTTGTTTACATGTCTACTTGGTGTTTTTAATCTGCTTTAAGACAAACCATGTGCAAATTCATATGTAAACACCATTGCTGAAAACTTCAGTGAACTAGCCTGGATGCTAGCCCGAACCCCACCAACAACATTTTATAGTCGGGAAGTTTGGTCTGGACTCGATATCATTGAGTAGTAATTATGATCGGTGGGGCAATCAAATTGCCAGGGCGGGCTTTAAGCGATGATGGACAGATGATCTGCAGTTACGTAATCATCATGTTATCAAAGAGTGCTTAGGTTGAACTGATTTCCCTCAAAGTTGACTGCAGCTGGAGAAATTGAGAGTGTAAAGATTCCACTACTCAGTACTTTGCAGTCACGTGACTACCATGGATACCTGGTGGGCAACAACCGGTATATTTTCAACGTAGAGTCCTGTAGTTCCAGGTCTTTCTAGTAGCTAGCTATCAAGTCTGTTAGCGAGCTAGCTGCATAACTATGGACTAGGATTAACTCGCAAGGTGAAGGTAGTTAAATTGTATGTAAGCAGGACAAGGTTTTTTTTTGATAATCGAGCAGAGATGATTCCTCAAATAATCTAAGTTAGCTCTACTATTCGCATTGAAAACCATAGACATCACAAACCTCAAAACAACCAAACACACACTTTTGTTGTTGTTAGCAAAATACGACAGCTGTGTTTACACCACCACCGGCGAGAAGCGTCAAAGTGCCCAGAAGTCATTCATTTTTCAATGAATTTTGCCAGTTCTTGCGGTGGCGAGTGTGAATGTACAATTAGCCTCATAACACAAACTAGCCTGGCATGCCAGACCTACATCAAGATGTTAGGTCTGGATACTCATGATTGTGACAGGGCTCAATAAAGAGGCGGGATAAACGGTTGTCTTTCAAATTCTCTCTGCACACAATTCGATAGCGCTAAAGCCAATCAGAGCAATGAAGAAGGTGACGTACTCAGCGGAACAAGTCGTTATATTAAACTTTTACTGTATCCAGTCCAGCTGTCAACATTGAACATTGAAAATAAGGGAGATTTCCTGGAATCCATCCCCAAAAATAAGGGATTTTCTTTTTGTTTTTTACACGACCCACAAACTTTAAAAATAAAACACTAATCATTAAAAGTCTAAAGAGTTTATAATTAGCCTACATATGTGTGGAGAGAAAGAAACAGTATATGTGTGTGTATGAGAGAGAAAGAGACAGTGTGTCATTAAAAAAATAATATCAGAGAATGTTTAAATACTAATATCAGCTTACGAGGGAAACGGAGGTGGAGTAGTGGTGCTTCGGAATGCTGTAGATGATTCGGGAGAGGTCCGTGCACCGATCAGAGCGTGCTGACACGGAGTAAAACCTTTATCCTCGACGACACAGCACGAGCGCGGCAAAAATTACAAGTTGATCGTTTTGCCACAGTTTTTTTGTAACAGCGCGCGTGGCGCCGGGCCGCATCCAAGGATGAACAACTTAAACCGAATATGTGCGAGCTTGCTCTGACCGTCTCAACTCTGTCGTCATTTTGTTAAGCCCGCCCGCCGACTCTATACACGATGTGATTGGCCCTACCAGAGTTGGGGTTTTCCAGCTAAAACATCTATGAAGAGTTGCTAGACCACACTTTGCTGCAAAATAATCTTTGCTGGCCGCTCCAGGGTGCGTCTAAGATTTCTCAGGCTAAACACAAACAGTTGACTCGACCAAACCAGCTGGTGGCGTTAATTTTGCGAAACTTACAGGTTAACATTGAGTCACGATTACATGAATTACATGATCATACACCTATTGTATTCAAACAAATGCTGAAATTACTTTTAATGAGAGAATGAAAAGTCAAAGTCCTGTGGTCAAAGTCGGTGTATACTTTGAAGGTTGCGTACCTCATCTGGTTCAGTGCAACCAATCGCACAATAACTATCTGGCGTGTCATTTACACCTCAAAACAACAACTTTTGTATAAAAACGACATCCTGGCAAGATTCTTGACTAGTTTACTGGGTTTTGTTGCTGGAGAACAGTGTTCTTGCCCACCAGCCAGTACTCGTAAAGTCATGTGCAAAGTATGAATAGGCTCTATGCACGATCGCTTCCGAGTTTGTTTCAGTCCGAGATCCTAGCGGACATACGTCAGCAGGGTTCGTGCATAGAGCCTACTGCGTCTGTTGTTAAAGTAATCGACAGCATATTCATTTTAAAAGACGAACAGAGAACTGCAATTAGAGGTATTTGTTCGATCGGAAAGATGTGTTTGCCGTTAAGAAGACGGGATGCAATGAAAACCCTGTGGTTGTTGTGGTTTCTCCTTTGGTCACACTCATGGAGGACCGAGTAAAAGAAGCAACGTTCATTATTTTACTACTACTACCAATATCAGAGTCACATTCTGACTAGAATCAGGCTACCAGTGAACCAAAGGCAGTCTCAAAAATGCAGTTTGAAATTGGTGTTTCTGACATCACAAACTACCTTGTAACCAATCACATCAACGTGTGATCACCATCGAAGTGGATCTCTGAGCTTGTGTAAGTGAGTGGAGGCGGGGCTTATTTGCTTATTAATAGAACCGCGATACTTACTTGAGGCAAGGGTGGTGAGTTATATTCAAGCTATTTTAAGGCATTTTAAACATTTACATGTCATTTTGATGATCAAAGGTGAGTTGAGGGACAAAATGATTGACTACAGTGGGAACTTTAAAAGAAATTTTGGTACGCTGTTAGTAAGGTTCATTTGAATAAGTGTAAACACTGTCATCCTAACAGTGGTGCGCACCAAAAAGCGAACCGAGAACTGCTAAAAAGTTGAGTCTGGGTCCTCTTCCAGAAACAAACTGGTGTGGATTGACCAAAATATGAATGCAACAGACTCAAGACATCTAAAGGAAACAAAAGCAGGATGTGATGTCATGAAATGCGACCTAAAAAGGACAAAATGCTCAAGCATACCTGTTTTTTATTGTCGTAGGGGACTGCAGCTCAGTACAGGTGCATTAAATGCATCTTAAAGGGTTAGTTCACCCAAAAATGAATGATAAAAAAAAGTGGCCAACAGGACTTCAAGGGTTAGTTCACCCAAAAATGAAAATCAAGTCATTAATTACTCACTCCCATGCTGTACCAACCCCGAAAGACCTTCGTTCATCTTTATTAACACAAATAAATATATTTTTTATTAAATCTGAGAGCTGGATCACTCCTCCATAGACTGCCTAAGGGACTGGCTCTTGACGGCCATAAAGACATTAAAGAAAATGTTTAAATATTCCATGTGCCTACTGTGGCTCAATTATAAGTTTATCAGAGCGACAAGACTACTTTTTGTGTGAAAAAAAAAACATAAATAACAACTTTATTCGACTATTCCATTACTTCCTTATGGGCGCATGCACGAGAATTGAGATGACTACGTTCTCCTCCGAGTACTTCTTGTTACCGGCTGCTCACCGCTTAGAAGTATTTCTGCCACCTACCGTATAAGATGATGATCACGCTCCGGCTATATCAGCACATTCATCTTATACAGTAGGTGGCGGTAATACTCCTAAGCAGTGAGCAGCCGGTAACAAAAAGTACTAGAGAAGAGCACCCGAACACGATTCTCGCGCATGCGCCCAGTATGAAGTAATGAATAGTCGAATAAAGTCGTTTATTTATGTTTTTTTTCACACGAAAAAGTTGTCTCGATCGCTTGATAAACTTATAATTGAGCCACTCTAGGCACATGGAATATTTAAACATTTTCTTTAATGACTTTATGGGCCGTCAAGAGCCAGTCCTTAGGCAGTCTATGGAGGAGTGATCCAGCTCTCAGATTTAATAAAAATATCTTTATTTGTGTTCCGAAGATGAACAAAGGTCTTACGGGGTTGGTACAGCATTGGGGTGAGTAATTAATGACTTAATTTTCATTTTTGGGTGAACTAACCCTTGAAGTCCTGTTGGCCACTTTTTTTTATCTGAACACTCAGTCCATGTACAACTCTTTCCCTCATATTGTTCCATCTCTCACTCACTCCATATCACTCTCATCTCTGTCTCTTCTGACCGTGCTCATCACATTTGTCTAACACTATCAGATCTCTTATCAGGACAGGAGTTGTTTTTGCTAAATCTTCACCCTC
Organism: Hybognathus amarus; assembly: GCA_030378365.1. Lineage (NCBI taxonomy): Eukaryota > Metazoa > Chordata > Actinopteri > Cypriniformes > Leuciscidae > Hybognathus > Hybognathus amarus. The sequence goes on along the minus strand of JAQIUQ010007148.1, from coordinate 51,796 downwards.
GCCAGCCCTCTCCTTAGTTGTTTTGGTATATCTCTCTTAGTTTAGATGAAGTGATCCAGCGTGTTCTGTATCTCTGTTTATGTCGCTACTGTGCTCTTATCCCTCACGGTCACACACATGATCAATGCTATCAGCTCTGTGTGGCAGTGATGAGATTATGCATGCGCTCCAGTCAGTGGCTGAGTTGTGGTTTGTGTGAATCCCAGTGGTGATAGTGAGTCTTAATCAGCTCCTAAAGTGTGAGAACTCTTAATGTCCACCCGAGGGTCATGAAGAGCAGCGTGGCTCTTTAAGAATGACTTATGTGGGATCCATGGCCTTGCGTTTTGCATTTACACTCCATCATGTTGAGCTGCGGTGCTGTTGTGGATTTAAACCTGAATATCATTCCTCTCTGTTATCTTCATTATTTCCTGCCTTGTTGCAAATGTTTTTATTATTAAAATCTCAAATATATATTACAAATAAATATATACAGTATTGTTCAAAAGTTTGGTGTTAGTAAGATTTTACTTAGTAAGACATTTTACTTAATATATTCACATTTATTAATGAATATGTATTATTACTTAAATGTTCTTGCAGTGTACTCACATGGGTTAAGGTTAGGTTTAGGGGTAGGTTGCAATTACTATAATTAGTACATAGCTTTTACAGGATGGTGAACAGGACTGTAAAATAAAGTGCAACCATTATTTGATACAATGCACTTATTTTTTTACATACATTTCTTTTACATGGTGCTGCTTGTATTGTTAAAAAATACCTGCATGAAATTACAGCTGTAGGCAACAATTACACTGTTGACCCTTCCCTACACCTTAACCAACCCTCAAACCTAAAAATACCACCAAACCTGTCCCTAACTTTCCCGTATCCCACTTCCGATATAAGCGAAAGTGTTTTGCAATATAACATTACTACAATAAGTACAATGCCACTAAGTTTTGGTCTGAAGCAAGTATACATATAGTTGTTAAATACACCTAATCTAAAGTGTGAATAGTCTTCTGCTCAAGCCAAGGAAGGTTATTGAGTTTAGCAAGTTAATGTTTTGATAATTCAATATGCACAAAAATGCATAGGTAAAATAATAAATAATCATCTATACTTTATTTTGATTGTCCCCTTTTAGACATTATGTTAACTATACATAACAATGCACCTAAATGTCAACTAACTCTCATTAGAGTATTAGTAGATTTTTAGGGACAGGTTTAGGGTTGGTAGAATAAGATGACCTATGCATGCCTTATTTTGTTTGGTTTAACTATTGCATCCACCTAAAAGTTCACAGTACACGGTGTAATCAAGTTAAATCAACTAAGTTTCCAAAGTAAGTTAAATTCACTAGTTTGTCTTAAGTAGAATCAGCAATTACTTTTTACAGTGTGGAATGTCTGTTGTGGGAGCATCAAAATAATGTGTTTGCAGATATTAATCAGACTCAATGATTGACTATGAATCAATACTCTAAAGATAGGAGTTGACATATACATAAGAGCAAAGTTACTGTCAGTACACAGAATGTCTAAAGGGGACCATCAAAATAAAATACTTCTACACTGACTGAACTACTGTTATCGATACTTTTTAAAGGCTGAATTTAAGTATATTCATAATAAACTTTAGTTTCACAGAGCTCCAACTTTTTCATCTTGCAGGTGCCCCTATTGGTTTACAGCACCTGTCAAATATCTATTCCTCTGGTTTTTCTTCCTTTTTCTTTTTGTCTCAGGTGATGAGTCTAGCTGGATGCTGTGGGAATTTGACAAGATTTAAACCCCCTCCTCACCCTAAATCGCAAACTTGCAAAAATGTTTGCTATAAGTTTGACACTAGAAAAGCTTATACGTTTTCTGACACGAAAATATTTTGCAAATTTATTCTAGAATATACAGTACACTTTTTTGATTTGTTTGTTTTCTTGCTTTTGTTGGTTGTTTATTGATTGTTGTAGAATTACTACACTGAAAAGTATTTGGTACAATTGCAAACTGTAAGTAAAACATTTGAATGAAATATGAAATTTTACTGTAGTAAAACTAGGGCTGTCAAACGATTAATCATCGATTAATCGCATCCAAAATAAAAGTTTGCATTTACATAATATATGTGGGTGCACTGTGTATAATTATTTTGTATATATATATAAATACACACACATGCATGTATATTTAGGAAAAAAAAAATTATATAAAATATTTATATATAATATAAATTATTATATAAATCTATGTACAGTATATTCATGAAAATATTTCTTATATATATACAAGCATGTGTGTATTTTATATACATAAAGTAATTATACACTGCACCTACATATATTATGTAAACACAAACTTTTATGTTGGATGTGATTAATCACGATTAATCGTTTGACAGCCCTAAGTAAAATGTAAATAAAATGGAAATACATAATTTAGTATCTAGTTTTAATAATTATTTAAACACTAGAGATAAGTAAACAATATTTATTTGATTATTTAAATATTTATTTATTTTTAGTTAATAAATATTGCAGATTTGTTCTGGTATATCATTTGACTTAGTTTTTCCAGCTATACATTTGGAAAAAGTATAAGTAAAATGTGGATCAGTAGAACACAATAAATAAAGCACAGTAAATACATCGCTCACCTTGATAGAGTAATGAAAAAGAAAATTCTCTAAGGTCCTTTTAATCTCAGCCACTCAGCTGTTGCTCAACAGTATATGGTCCTTTTCACAAAATTGTAAAAAATAATTCATATGCCACAATATTGATCAAATGTTTGTCTCATGACAAGCTATTATTTCCTCATCCGTGTGCATCCGTCTCAGTGATGTTACCGTGATGAAAGAAATAACAGAATTGCTAACCGCTCTGGAAGACGCCGCATCAAAACAAGCCTGTGGAGATCATCATACTATTTAAAATCAAATTACATCTGATAACACCTCTTTCCGATCTCATATCTTTTTTTGCTCGCTTGTTTATCTTTATATTTGCTGAGATTGTGGTCTGGTATGAGTTGATACTATTAAACATAAAGGGGAAATGGGACTGTTGCAGGCAGGATTTGATCCTGCATCACCCACATAAGCACCACATTGTGTCTTAGGCATGTTTTTTTTCTTGGCATTTTGGAGCTCTAACCATTTTTATCTCTTTTGATAATTTAGAAGCGAAGGAGATTGTCCTGAAAGCTCAGATTTTAGCTGGAGGAAGAGGCAAAGGATTGTTCAACAGCGGCCTGAAAGGAGGGGTGCATTTAACAAAAGAGTGAGTACCTGCCCAGACCCATTTTCTGAGAAAGAATAGACCTGCTTTCCAGTCTTTCATTCCTCTTAAAACTCATGCCATTGCTTGACATCCTGTATTTTTCACCAACGAAATAGCGCAGAATGTCACGCTGCTCTCAGCATTTGGGATGTTATTTAAGCTCTGTTGTAATGTGAAATGATGAATTATAAGTGTGAAACTATAAAAATGTTGTGAAAAACCCTTGAGAATGAAGGAGACATGTGAAATATGGCAATCTCACAAAACTTTACCAGAAAGCCACGAGTTTTCCTCAAGTAGGGACTGATTTATGACTGAATGCCTGCATCGTGTATCACTGTCACATAGTGTACTTCTGCATTTGGGATGAAGTGAATCGTCCAGAGAAAATGCTCTGAAACGCTGCCTGATTTGTTTTATCTAGCAAATGAGCACATCGCTTTATGTGTCCCTGAGAAATCGTCCCGAGTTTGCAAGCATATTTTTCTTAAACAACTGAAACTTTTTTTTTGGCCTGTATCATTGTTATTAGTAGTATAGTACACTAAAAAAAATGACAGAAATTTATGAGGAGAGAGATAGGACAATGGTATCAGAATGTCTTCAGACAGATATATGAAATATAAAATAGTCTGGAAAACATGCAGTTTCATCAAATATTATCTTGCTGGATTACTGTACGCAACAATGAACACAGTGTGAGCTCAGCTGCAATGTCTGATCTGCGAAAATTACATCCGTGAGGGAAAAAGATTCACTGAACATTCAGGATTGTTTATGAATCAATAGTTTGAATCAAACTGAGTTCTGAGTGACTCCCTCACTGAACCGCAAGTCATTTCTGATTCAAAATTAATCAAGATTAGTTTGTGTGATGTATATTTTAGGTTTGAGAGACTTACATCAGTCTGTTACTGACTGGTTGTTGAAATGATGTGTAATTAAAAATACATATTCACACTGTAAAAAATTTAGTTTGATGTATAAATTAATAGAATTCTATTATTAATAATGCTATTCTAAAAAAGGTTCAAATGTACTCTTTACAAAAAAGTTATTTTGTAGTTTGTGTGAGAGCCATAATAAATAAACTTTTTTGTCCCTCACCCCAAATAGTGAGAAATATTCCTACTGTGCGTTCACACCAGACGCGATAGCGCATCAAATTTGCGCCTACCGTGTCTAGTTATATGCTTGAACACTTTGAATCCATTTGCGTGTCAAGAGCGAAATTGATGCGTGTAAAGACAAAAGTTTAAAGCGAAATAATTTATTGAAGCATCCAGCTCATTCACCACGTGAGCAAACAGGTTATAGTTTTAAAACAGCAAACAGCTCCTAATTGGTTAACGCGGCGTGAATTGACGCCAAAGTTCAGATTTTTCAACTCGGGTGGCAGGCGCGAATTCGCGTTAAACGCTGAATGCACAAATAGCACTAACTACATAATTCGTGCTTAACACGCGCAGACGCTCAATTCGCGTTATTCGCGCTTAACGCGTCTTTGCATTGACTTAACAATGAAATCAGTTCGCGCTATTATCGTGTCCGGTGTGAACGCACCATTAGAAAACAGAGTAATATTTATTAATGATGCAACATTTTTTTTCAAAATTAAAGTCCCCGTAAAGGCAATTCTAAAAAAAAATATATATATATTTTTTTGGGCTGGGCTAAAACGGGGCTCAATGACACACTGGAGCCCCTGAGCTCGTGGGACACGCCCCTACTGGATGACGCACTGAAGCCATTGAGGCTGCCCCCTCCCCTAAAAATAGAGTAAATTCGCATCAGTTTGGCGCTCAGTTGCACCCCCAGCATTTGAGAGCAGAGAATAATGCTTATTTTTTCAAGATTTTGATAGCCTATTTTATGTACTTGCCGGCTTTTTTATTATTTAAATTTGCCTGGGTGGCTAATAACAAATTTTTCTGTGGTGTGACAAACTCATAACACATACTTAATTTTGAAAGAGTCTTTAAGCACGAAAACTGAAACCAAAAATAATTTACAGTATGTTTTTAATAATGAACACTCAAGTAAAAAATAAGTTGTATATACTATTTAAAATGTATATAAACTTTTTTATGATATAATTATAATTAACATGTAGATTATATACATCAGATATTAAAAAACTATACAAATATAGTGAATATTTAATAGTGCATATATTTAGCAAAGTGCCCCCCAAGTTTGAAACTTAAATAAAATCTCAGCGTTTACATGAGGCATGAAACATTTCAGTAAGTTATACTTTATCTTTCAACATACCTTCTGATGTTCATTCATGTTTATTTTGTGCTATAACTAGTATACATGGGAAGAGATGATCGATTCACATTCTACATCGATCATTCATGCCACATTTAAAGATCGGCAAAACCATATTTATTGTTTAAATTACATTATAATATTGGCAGAATTTGAAAGACTTTGTTTCCTATCAAAAATAACTAAGCACAAAGCTTATTGCAATTATTTGATGTTATGCATGCTATGAATTATGGTCCAACACTAATGTCTACAGATACATATATTGGAAGAATTTGTCATTTGAAATTTGCATGAAACAGTCGTACTGTAGTAAATTAAAAAGATAAACATATCTCTGTTTCAGTCCTGCTGTTGTTGGAGAGTTGGCTGGTAAGATGCTCGGCTTTAATCTGACCACCAAACAAACCCCTAAGGAAGGAGTGAAAGTAAAAACGGTACGGGAGGAGAGCACCTTGTTTATCTCAGGCATAATTTCTTCTTTTTAATGTTGTTTCCACTGAATAAATAATCGCTTTTGGACTTGGAAGTGAAATTCTCTCTCTCTCTCTCTCTCTCTTTTCTCTCTGTATCATCTTGTTCCATTTGAATATGCTCTATTTAAGAAACCTTCTTTTACAATAAGCTTAGGTTTTGCGTCATAGGTCATTGAGATGAATAAATCATTTGAGTCAGATCTCGGTGTGGAGGGGATGTTGGTAAACAGGCATTTCCATGTGTCACTAACTAGCAGAAATATCATTTTCTTCCTTTCTTTTCTCTGCTTCTCTCCATGCCTGACACCCACACAGATGGCGTTCTCCTACAACCACCCCGTATGTTTGTCACTGTTTATCTCCCTTTCCCTCAGGAGGTAATGATGGTCCTGCGCTTAGCATGTGTTTGTCCTCTCTTCTTTAAACACAACTTAGAGCTCCCCATCATCACTTGCTTTTACTCCCATCAACCTCTCTCACGCGACCGCCAAAAAACTTTCTGCACAAGGACGCCATCAGATTTTTAGCATTTTCCTGCTTGAGAAACTGCCATGGGGGGTGGAAGTGCACGGCTGAAAGAGTAGGACAGATTCATAAGGGAGGTGGTGAGGAGGAACAGAGGTGGGATACAAACAAAAAATAAATAAATGCTTTAAAAATGCCAGCTCGAGCGTGCGGCATCCCCCCTTACAAACTTCTCTCACTGCATTTGAGAGCGTGTCACATTTGCTATTCAAGAGCCCTCTGGTTTTCTTCTCACATGGATGCGTTATTGTATAATGAGGTTTTCCTCATGAATTCAGAATTCAGTATCGGTTTATTGAGAAGAAAATATGTTTTGTAAAATTTGTGCCCTTCTCTAAGCCATCAGAAGTTGTTGTTCTACTTAATCGCAGCAATATACGAGTGAAAAGTTTGCTTAGACAAATACAATTACATATTGCAAATATCAAAAAGGCTAGTATATACAGTATACTGTATCAACAAAGTACAATGTATTATGGAACCGTTTAAAAGTTTTTTAATTCAGATTGGGGGTGGTGCCTGATGGCAATTTGGTTGAAATACATACATAAATATTATATATATATATATATATATATATATATATATATATATATATATATAGACACAATGATTGCGATTTCACTTTTTCATTTTAAATAGTATGTAATGTTGCTGTTGGTGCATTAACAGTATCTGCAAAGTTGCAGTGCTGAAAGTTGAAACGTAAGCAGAGATATATCGGCTTTTTAAAACAGGAAGTTTTATGCCTACAAAAACAACTGGAATGGGACTACAATGAGATACTTCCCAGGTTTTATACGTAACTAACCCATAAATTTACATCAACTCTCCCTCCGGATTATGCAAAAAAGGGGTTATTGCCATATTTCTGCAGCTTTGTTGAAGAGGAAGAGTTCTAGTGGAGAGCTAGACCAGCTTATTTTCACCCAGCTGTCTGGTCTTCTGTGTCCGGGCCTCCTACGGACACGTAGTTTGTCGACAATGGCTAAAATTTATGTTTGATTATGTTCCAAAAAGTTACAATAGTAATTTAGCTCTCTGTGCTGCACATTCACGGAAGACAGCTTCCAGAATCTCCACCAATTCAATGCCGGATTCAACAAGAAACTGTTACTAAAGCATGAATCAGTTCCAACTTTAAAACCTGAAGCAGCAGTTTTTGGGCCACAACATGCAAGTAAGACCTAAATCATTTTAAATGCATTTGCGTGTATAGTTTCAGACGTAATGTTTTAGTTATCAAAGTCGTAGGTATCAAGGACGTAAACAAATGTCTGCGCTGGCTTTAGTAGCCACTTAGTTATGCTATTTTGTGTGTCAAAACGCGTACAAACATTTTAGACCTGAATTTGTAATTATGTACAAATTTTGTACATTTTCCATGTATAGTTTAAGAACGTAAACCAATGCCAATGCTGTTTGTTTATAGTAGCCAGTTAGTTCGATGCTATTTTGTGTGTGTAAGACAGATGTATAAAGTTTAAAAAAAATTATATGTAATTGCAACAGCAAACTTCAACTGCTGTTTTCAGTGTACAGTATGGTTTTAACACAGTTGCCACATGTACACCTAAAGAAAACAATACGAATAAACTAAGTTTTGTGAATAGTTAAACATTTGTTCATTATATCGATAAAATAATAACTTTAAAAAACGGAATTACTCAGTAAGTTATTCAGTTATTTTAAATGTTTAATCAGGAGAATACCGTATCTCAAGAGCTAGCAAGCAGCAGTAGCATTTTCAAATAAAAGCATATCGAAATTCTTTTATAATAATAGTTGAATAGAATAGAAAAAATTATAATTAAAAAAAATGTTCCAATCTGAGCCCATTGCCTGTTTCTGAGGGAGTGGTTCAATAGAATCAGGAAGTCAACCGGTCATTCAAATGACAGGAGAAAGCGGCTTACAATAAAGGTGAAATTTATGAAAAGTTAAGCTTAAAAAAAAATACAAAATTGTATTGCACCCTATAAACACAATCATGCAAAGAAAAAAAGCAGTAAACTACCCCTTTAAAATATGTATTAAATAGAGTTTTCCTCTATAGCTCTCAGCTCTATAGGGGGTTGAATATAGATGAGAGTTTGAATATGACTTTTGTTAAAAGGATGCCATTGTGTTTTCAATCTCAGAGAGGAATGCTGGCAGTGTGCCATCAGGACTCTGCATTTATGTGCAGTGTTTCACTCAGATCATGTTGGCCTTCTCTGTCTTTTCTACTGTAATAGACTGAGAAGCATAGAAATAGAGTAAAGGATAAAATGGATGGAAGGATGATGTAGGAAATAGAATGAACAGTGAGTACAAACGTTTGCCTCTCTTATTGCCTCCTTCACAAGCTGAAAAGGATAAAAATGGACATAGGTGCTTGAGATTGGAATGTAGGGCAGTCATGACACTTTCAACACATGCTCCGTAGAGTTCTTGTTTTTTTTGTTCCCCCCTCTTTCCCACTTGGTGTGAAATGTCCAACCAAAAAAAAAAACCTTAAATAAAACAGCCAATATTTAAGTTTTCATTATAATTCTGTTTTAGTCTGTTGGTTAAACATTGACTTGAATGACATATAACATCCATGATTTAAAGGGCACCTATTATGCCCCTTTTTACAAGATGTAATATTGGTCTTGGGTGTCCCCAGAATGTATTTGTGAAGTTTCAGCTCAAAATACCCCACATTTAATTTATTATAACTATTTGAAAATGTCATGTTTGGGGCCTGTTTAAAAATGAGCTGTTTTGGTGCATATCCCCGCCCTGCCTTTGGATGAGGTCGTCACTTGCAGACCTATGGCAGTTGGTCTAAGCAGAAGGGCTGAGAGAGTAAGAGACCCGCTGTTTTAAATGTCAATCAGCCGTACATGTTTGAATCGGAATATATAAATAGTAGGGGTGGGGGAAAAATCGATTCTTACACCGCATCCTAACTACACGCGATGCGATGAAATTCCAGCGACAGCAAGTGTGTCTGTCCACACTAGACGCGACGCGACTGTGAGACGCTACACGTCAATCAAAAATCACAGCCATTCAGAACAGCGTGTGGGCGGAGTCTCTCTGAAAGCGCACTGGCATTGGAAATGGGTAAGGACATAATCAAATCAAGAAATAACATTATTAAAAATCAAAACATTAACAAAACATACTCATTGGCTAATTTTGTTATGAAGTACAGTTGTATGTTTGCATAAAATTCATTTTGAATGCTATATTAAATGCTTTCAAAATCTGAGGTAAATTATCCATTATGTTTGTGGCACAGCGACCTATTTTTAACTAAAATAAATAATGTGTACTCAAACAGTGTAATTTATTCATATGACAATCAGTTTATTCGATCTTGTTCATAGGGAAATTCATATCCATCCCGTCGATTTATTATGGATGGAAGGAAAAATATATTCAAACTCAAATGAGACAATTTTAATACTATAGGCCTACAAAAAAAAAAAAAAAACAATGAACACCTGAGATTATTAATGACCAAAAAAGATTACAAATGAGATTATTGAATACGAAATATTGCATTCATTATTTTCCCCAAGGTCCGAGGTTCAAACGAGAGCTCTGGAGGAGGAAGAGATTAGTGGCCTTTCTTTTATTACAGGGGAGGAAGACGAGGATGTGGGTGCATCCAATAAATCAAAGAAGAGCAGAGCAAGGGGCCTTTCACAACCTAGTGAACAGAACGCAGTGAACGCAGAACTTCCATCCAATGAGATCTCTGTGTGGGCGGATCTGTCAGCCGCGACGTCGCAGAAATAGGAAAATAGAATCTTCGCGCGTCGGCATCGCGTCTGGTTAGGACAAAAACTCTGATTAACATGGAAAAGATACCTTTTATCGCGTGTCGCGGCGTCGCGTCGCGTGTAGTTAGGACACGGTGTTAGATGCATCGCGATGCGGACATGGACGATTCTGAATCGATTCACAAATGTCAAAAATCGTTTTTCAAAAAAAAAGTATTATTTTATATATATTTATAATAACGTAATATTGACGCAACGTGAAAGACGGAACTCTGTAGCGCAGAAGTGCAGTGGCCGAACCGTCTGTGGCATGCACATAACAGAGACGCAGACGGCGATGACTGAGCGCAGAATCCAAAACACCATCCTCGTTGAAAGCTGACGTGTGGAGGGGTGTGCGATAGCACGATTTTTGATCGTGGATGATTAAAATGTCTCCACTATCTGCTTTTGAAGAAATATCGTAGCATCGTGTTACAGTGCATTCTATCAGTTCAGTTCTGGCGCATCTGTCTCAACTGTACAACGTGACGTAGCCTATACATCACACGTTAATGAATAGGTACGGGACACAGCAATTCACAAAAGTTCATTATTTGCATAAGCCATGCCGGTTAAACATTTAATTCACGTGCTGATGCTCTGTTCCCGACGCTCACACAGGCACTAGAAGCCTGTCAAACAGCGCCTGAACACTGGACTAAGTTATCTTTCCGAGTCTTATGCTAATACTGTTAAACACATACAATGTTTACATAAACAGAACTGGCTATGTCTAAAGTGAAAGCAAACATTTAAGAGAAAATCTGGTGTAATATGCGTCTATATTAAACGCGTCACTTGTTGGTCTAAAAGCGACAGGAGTAAATAGTACTGCCGCTCGTCCTTAAAGGGATAGTTCACAAAAAAAAAATCTGTCATTATTTACTCTAATGTTGTTCCAAACCTGTATTCATTTCTTTCTTGTCCTGAACACAAAAGAAGTTTTTTTTTTTTTTTTTTTTTTTTTTTTTTAATGTGAGTTACCAAACAGTTGCTGGTCCCAATCAACTTCCAGGAGAGAGAGAGAGAAAAAAATCTATGGATAACAAGTATGCTGCTAGTTCAGGCACACATTTACTTTCCTGTTGGTTCTTTGCAATGTTAATCAAATATATTATTAATTCTTCATGGGTCATTACTTTTTACTTTTAAAGCAAAGTATTTATAGTCTCACACACACACACACAAAAAAAGATTCAGATAATCGATTTAGCATCGAATCGAAGCCCTCTGAATCGTAATCGAATCGAATTCGTGAGGTGCCTAGAGATTCCCACCCCTAATAAATAGTCTCTGATCAGATCCAGATGACGAAGTGACTTAGGAAGAATAAACACAAATGAGAATGGACCAGGATGTCTTGGTATGGTTATTCGATACATTTATGTTTATACAGTTGTAATTGCGTCCCCTTTGAAATTATGAATGTGCAACACACACACACAGACACACACAAACACTAACGTTGGCGCAATTTTTTGAAACTACATATACATAGTGTGAAAGTTTGCTATGTACAAGCGAAATTACATTTATGCGAGGGACCTGTTGCATCATGTTTGTAGGTTCAGGAAAGGAGGAGGCGGGAACTAGCAAACATTAAATATAGACAAACAACATAATGAAAGAAGCAGCTGCGGACATATAAACATATAAAAATAATAATTACAGCAACATAAAAGGTCCCTGGCCAGGTTCTCTCTCACCCTTCTCGCCTTTCCTCCTTATGTCCTCAATGGAACTCGAGGCCGGTGTATTGTGCAGGTTTCTCTCATTAGCATTCGCTAATTGTTATTGTTTTGAATAAGCGACCTCTAGCGGCGAAACTTGCTTTTGTGACTTCAATTTATTTAATCAATAATTTTATCTTTGTTTTGTTTTTTAGCTTTTGTGCCTTTTAGAGCCCGACCGATACAAATACTTGTTGGTTTTAAAAATCCGATATACCAATATATCGGCCGAGGGTTTTTTTTTTTTATTATTATTTCAGAAACGTGCAACAAAACATTAACAGATTTCCTTAACATTAGTTATTTGTAGTTATTTATGAGTTTTTTATTGTCACAACAGAACAGACTGATGATAGTGGCATTAGCTAGCTTTGTGGTTAGCTAGTTTATGATGAGCCATAATTTAGCAATGGATTACTTCATACTGCAAATTGTAAAACATACATTTTCAATATAGAAGGCCACGGAGAGATGATATGTCTCATTGCTATAACTGTCATGCACTACTAAAGAAATACTTCAGTCATATTGTCAAAAGTTAAAAGAACAGTCAGTCAACTACACTCTAACAATGTAACGTAACTATTACTAGCTAATTCTGCTTCACTCTTGACTTATTTAACAGCAGCAAAACTGGACATGATAGTCACAAATTTTTGTCATGCTTATTTGAGTTAAGATAACTGATGGGGCTGTTCTTTTAAATGTTAGGCATTGGAAAATGCCTAATATCGGCTGATAATGTCTGCCTGCCGATATATCGGCTCTGGCTTGAATATTTTACAGTGTATAGGCAACAGAAACCTAATGGTGAGAAAGCATTTTTCCATGGGGAAATAGTATTGTACTGTGTTGCGGGCGAAACTCAAACCTACGAACACATACACCACACCTCTGTCTTCCCTTGCTTTTCTTCATCCATCCTTCCCTCATCGTCTTTTGTGTCACTTCCTTTCCATTACTCCTCCATTTTTATTAGTTATTTCAACCCTGTAATCGGTGGTTCTCTCCTTATCCACTTGCCATCTCTCATTGAGTTTAATGTTGGCTTATTATCTTGTATTAGAGGTAGCAGCAGTGGCCTGCAGCCAGTAAACTTGTGCCCTGCTTCAAAAAAACTATCTGTTGATTCACCAAAATGAATAGATAACACACAATGATGAATACGCCGTCTCACCTGGTGGATGTGTTTGTGCTGAGCAGGTGATGGTTGCAGAAGCTCTGGATATCTCCAGGGAAACATATTTCGCCATCCTGATGGACCGCTCCTGTAATGGACCAGTGATGGTGGGAAGCCCTCAGGGTGGTGTGGACATAGAGGAAGTGGCTGCAACCACACCAGAGCTCATCTTCAAGGTATCTCACTTATATACTTGACTGAAAAAGATTTCAAGGGTGTAGGAGTTGAGTTTCTTTGAGATTTTGAGTTGTAGGGGTGTATTTTCTTCTTGACGTTTCGAACAAAACTTCCTTATAGAAAAAAGCCACATAAATCTATTTATAAAAATAGATTTATAAGAGATAAAAGAATGTTTATATATATATATATATATATATATATATATATATATATATATATATATATATATATATATATATATATATATATATATATATATATATAGTGTGTATATATATATATATATATATATATATATGTGTATATATATATATATATAGTGTGTATATATATATATATATATATATATATATATATATACACTCACCGGCCACTTTATTAGGTACACCTGTCCAACTGCTCGTTAACACTTAATTTCTAAGTAGCCAATCACATGGTGGCAACTCAGTGCATTTAGGCATGTAGACATGGTCAAGACAATCTCCTGCAGTTCAAACCGAGCATCAGTATGGGGAAGAAAGGTGATTTGAGTGACTTTGAACGTGGCATGATTGTTGGTGCCAGAAGGGCTGGTCTGAGTATTTCAGAAACTGCTAATCTACTGGGATTTTCACGCACAACCATCTCTAGGGTTTACAGAGAATGGTCTGAAAAAGAAAAAACATCCAGTGAGCGGCAGTTCTGTGGGCGGAAATGCCTTGTTGATGCCAGAGGTCAGAGGAGAATGGCCAGACTGGTTCGAGCTGATAGAAGGGCAACAGTGACTCAAATAACCACCCGTTACAACCAAGGTGGGCAGAAGAGCATCTCTGAACACACAGTACGTCGAACTTTGAGGCAGATGGGCTACAGCAGCAGAAGACCACACCGGGTGCCACTCCTTTCAGCTAAGAACAGGAAACTGAGGCTACAATTTGCACAAGCTCATCGAAATTGGACAATAGAAGATTGGAAAAACATTGCCTGGTCTGATGAGTCTCGATTTCTGCTGCGACATTCGGATGGTAGGGTCAGAATTTTGCGTCTACAGCATGAAAGCATGGATCCATCCTGCCTTGTATCAACGGTTCAGGCTGGTGGTGGTGGTGTCATGGTGTGGGGAATATTTCTTGGCACTCTTTGGGCCCCTTGGTACCAATTGAGCATCGTCGCAACGCCACAGCCTACCTGAGTATTGTTGCTGACCATGTCCATCCCTTTATGACCGCAATGTACCCACTTCTGATGGCTACTTTCAGCAGGATAATGCGCCATGTCATAAAGCTGGAATCATCTCAGACTGGTTTCTTGAACATGACATTGAGTTCGCTGTACTCAAATGGCCTCCACAGTCACCAGATCTCATCTTTGGGATGTGGTGGAAGGGGAGATTCGCATCATGGATGTGCAGCCGACAAATCTGCGGCAACTGTGTGATGCCATCATGTCAATATGGACCAAACTCCCTGAGGAATGCTTCCAGCACCTTGTTGAATCTATGCCACGAAGAATTGAGGCAGTTCTGAAGGCAAAAGGGGTCAACCCGTTACTAGCATGGGGTACCTAATAAAGTGGCCGGTGAGTGTATATATATGTGTGTATATATAGTATATGTGTATATATATATGTGTATATACAGCTATGGAAAAAATTAAGAGACCACTGCCAAATCAGCAGTTGCTCTGGATTTATTATTTATAATATAAATAATAAGTCCAGAGCAACTGCTGATTTGGCAGTGGTCTCTTAATTTTTTCCATAGCTGTATATATATATATATATATATATATATATATATATATATATATATATATATATATATATATATATATATATATATATAGGATAAAGCCAAATCCTTAACTCTGCATTGAAATCACATGTTGTTTTTTCTCTCTTTTTTTCTCTTTTGTACAAAATGCTTTTTTGTTTTTTGTTTATAACAAATTTAGTTTATCTTACAAATTTAGTTTATCACTATAAAGATATTTATGTATTAATGTATTATGAAATCTACTATGGAAATATTACAAAAGTATGAAATATACGTGAAAAATGGATGAAATCTAAATTCTGCAATGTTTTGCAGGAGTACTAAATTCCCTGCCTAAAAAATAAAACAATAAATAAACATATATATATATATATATATATATATATATATATATATATATATATATATATATATATATATATATATATATATATATATATATATATGAACTGTATGAAATACAAAGGAACTACAAAATCTACAAAACTGTTGCATAAAATCAAAATATGAAAGTTGTATGTTATATTATTGTATAATATACGAAAGCATAATGAAATGATTCATGAAAGGGTTACCAATTTTAGAAATATTTGAAAATAGATGGACTTATAAATGTTGGAAATATGAAAGTATAATAAAATCTTCAAAACTGGTTTCAAAAGTGTAAAAATATAAAGCGGCTTATGGACATATGGCATATAAATGTTTTAAAAACTCACAAAAGTGTAACAAAATATGAAAATATTACAAAATCTGTAGAGGTATCACAAATTAATAAAATATTAATATATATTAATAATGCCATATTATTTTACATTTTATTATTTAACAACTAAAGCCATCAAAATGTCATGAAAATTAATTTGTCAAAAAGGATGCATACCCTTGTGTTTACACACAAGTCTTAAATGCAAAGCTGTTGCCATAAAAAAACACAAATAAAAATAATATGATAAAAAAGATAAGATATGTACGATATGTCCCCTTTAATGGATGTCTTCCTCATTTAAGATGTAAAAGCTGTGTCTTATTCTTGTAGCTCTTAGTGACATCTGGTCTTATGCATTATCTTTCTTTTGTGTGTCTATCTCTGTGTATGAGTGATCTTTTAGAGATGGCCTTATAAATTGGAAAGCCATTGTAAGCCATTGTTCTCCAGCTCTCGTCTTTTTCTCGTTTGAGGTTGGCTGCATGCCAGCGCTTAATTGCAGTTCTCTTTATTTTAATACGAACATCCTCTTTGTGTCAAATTATAGCTGATGGTTGTTTTTCCTCTTGCCTTCTCTCTCTCATCTCTTGCCTCAGGAAGTCATAGATATATTGGAAGGGGTTCGAGAGCGACCAGGCGCTACGTATGGCAGCTAATTTGGGATTCAAAGGACCATTGGAGAGACAGGTAATGGCTTTGGCCTGAATCGTTGCCGACGAGATTGTGCCATTAGAGTGTTAGTCTGGAACAGAAGCACAGTGGCCCTCACTTCACCTCACCTCACCTTCCCCCCTTCCACTATGTCTCCATTTCTGTCATGGGGGAAAAAAGTGAGAGTACTGGACATGATGACTCTGCCAATACAGTCATTAAACATTACTTACACGTGTTTAGGCCTGAGCAGAAATCACCGGTGCATCAACAATTTGTGTCGTTACATCGATCACATAAACTGCCACTTATAAAAAGGTCCCAGTTTTGCGGCAACGATAAGTTGAAATCTCCAGATTTAAAGACATTTACCCTCAGGCCTCTCAGAGTGACTCTAGCACAGTAGATTCTGTATGGTCTTCCACATTTTCACTATTCAGATACAAAAAATAAAGGCAAATATATTGTTGAATCTTGCATCTCGCTTGAATGAACGAACTAAGATTGCAGGATGGTTTAACCCTCTTAGGACCAAGGTGTTTTTTTGGGTCCTTGAGATGTTCTGACATGTCCTGACATTTGTACTTTTTTCAGTTGCATATAAACATATTAATGGCACAGGTGAAATTACATTATATTTAGCAGAAACAGGGCTACCATAATATGTGATCAATGTGTATGTACATGTTTGTATTTTTGAGAGAATATTGTTTAAGCGTGGTTATTGTAAAAACTAAAAATACACAAAACACATACTAAATATGCGTCTATATAGGTATATCCAAAGATTTTCGGGTCAATCTGTTATAATTTATGTATTTATTTATTTAGTTATTTATGTAATACATATACATACACATATAGTCATAGTCAGAATTATTGGCAACCTTGGTAAATATAAACAAAGAAGCCTGGGAAAATAAATCTACATTGTTAATCTTTTTGATCTTTTATTCAAAAAATTCACAATAATCTCTTCAATCTTCAATCTATTTTTTAAATAAATGTTTTTCTCCAATACACGTTGGCCACAATTAATGGCACCCTTTTATTCAATACTTTTTTGCAACCTCCTTTTGACTACCTGAAAAGAGATCTCCAGATTCTCAAAATTCGACAAGTCCATGTTCATACTCTCCTTTTCAGTTTTCTATAGGGTTCAGGACCGGGAACTGGGGCAGCCATGACCCATTTTTGTGTTGATTTTAGTGTTTTTTATTTATTTATTATTATTTTTATCATTGTCTGATGTAAGATCTAACCACAGCCAATTATGCGATTTCTAGCAGAGGTCGATGTTAAGATTTTTTTATCTGTTGGCATTTACTAGAATCAGTAATGCCATGTATCTGAATCAAGATGTCAAGGACCTCCAGCAGAAAAACGTGCCCAAAGTTTTACAGATCCAGCAGTATATTTAACCGTGGGCATGGGGTTTGCACCAAACCATCTGGTGGGTTTGCTACCAAAAAGCTATTTTTTTGTTGGTGAACCCAGTCCACTTTGAAATTTCAGAGTCTGACAACTAAATATGCTGGAGTTTGTTTTTGTTGAGAGTAGATGATTTTTTCTTGAAACCCTCCCACACTCAAAGTGTCCTCCGGTCGTGCATTAAGACAACATAGACACATATCCTCTTCCAGGCGGATTAATAACATCTTTTATCTCTCTTAATCATTGCCCTGATGGTCAAAATTGGGATTTTCAATGCTTCCGCTATTTTCTTACAGCCACTTTCTATTTTGTGAAGCTCAACAATTGGTCCCACTTTATATTAAGTGGCTTTAAGTACTATGTACTTACATTGAAATAAATAATTTGATACAATGGACTCAATGTGTACATACATGTTTTTCCATTGTACTTACATTTTAAAAATACCAGCATGTAATTACAGCTATAATTACTTCATGTAATTACATTTGTAATTACACAGTTGGCCCATCCCTCACACCTTAACCTACCCTTAAACCTACCCATACCACCACACCTGTCCCTAACCTCACCCGTATCATACCTCAATAGCAGCAAAAGTGTTTTACAGTACAACATGACCACAATAATACGTTGTACTTATTTTTCGATGCAAGTACATAGTACTTAAAGCCACTTAATATAAAGTGGGAACCCAACAATCTTTTGCTGCCCAACAGAACTATATTCGTTGGTTTTTATCTGTTGGAATTGACAAATTTGGCCTTTGTTTCGTCTTATTTATACTTGTGTGAAACAAGAACTTATGACTGGATATGGTTTACTCATTAACATTTCTAGGGTTAACCCCGACCCCCAACCCACACACACACACCCCTCTCTCTTTAATGTTGTTTTACTTTTAATGAAAGGTAAACCTTTTTTTTTTATAAAAGATCAAAAGGATAAATAATGTATTTGCACAGCCTTTGATCTTTGATCATATTTACCAAGGGTGCCAATAATTACTGACCATGACTGTATACAAACATACATGTATACATAAATGTATAATTTTTATGTAATTCTAAAAATATTTGTTATGAAAACCCACCAGAGCCATGATGAGACATTGTTGAACTGAAAGCAGGTGAAATATGGAAATACGATCATATATATATATATATATATATATTAGAGCTGTCAGTTAAACGCGTTATTAACGGCGTTAACGCAAACCCATTTTAACGGCGTTAATTTTTTTATCGCGCGATTAACGGTCTTTTGTCCTGAGCAAACTTTGTAGTTTTTTCACATACTTTTGCAACAGGACGCGG
>JAQIUQ010007148.1:0-25000 GCA_030378365.1 Hybognathus amarus | reverse complement strand
GGCTATGGTTCTCTAATTTTGATCACTGTGTTTTCCAGAAAATAAAGGTTTTTGTTGAAGTACCTTGGTTGTTTTGTGAAAAAAATCAATTAGAACAGTGGTATGCCCATAGTGAATATTGCTTCAAATTTCAAGCAATGAAGTAACAATATTTCTGAAATGAATCAAGTGTTTTTTAATTGTTCTCTAATTTTGATCTCTACCTTATATATATATATATATATATATATATATATATATATATATATGTATGTGTGTGTGTGTATATGTGTGTGTGTATATATATATATATGTATATATATATATATGTGTATATATATGGATAAGTGGATCAGGACGCAGGGCGCAATGGATCAGGACGCATGCCGCGTCCTGTTGCAAAAGCATGTGACAAAAAGACCGTTAATCGCGCGATAAAAAAATTAACGCCGTTAAAATGGGTTTGCGTTAACGCCGTTAATAACGCGGTTAAACTGACAGCCCTAATATATGTATATATATATATATATATATATATATATGTGTGTGTATATGTATATATATATATATATATATATATATATATATATATATATATATATATATATATATATATATATATATATATATATATTTTTTTTTTTTTTTTTTTTTTTTTACATAACGTTTTTACAGTGTTGAGAACATTTTATGGGGACATCTGTTTAACATTGTAGGGGCATTTTTTTGAATTAACATCACCTCTTTTCAAAATTTGGCAGCTAAAGATTTTAACTGCACAGGTCCATTCACGCCAAGCACTTTAAAGGAATCTGCTTTAGTTTATGTCATAATTGTGAATACAAGCGTATATTTCTCTCCGCATAGACATGCGAGTGTGTTGGCGGTATGGAAATTACTGTTAAATGTCTAGCTTGTCAGTTTGGCTCTCATAAAGTCGGCCCTTTACTGCGCGTCTTTTGCGAGCATCCATTTGAGTCAGATGCTAATTAAAATGTTTGGGATGCGGCATAGCGTTGACTTGGCTTCTCCACTTTGAAGTGCAGTGATATGACAAAGAGCTGGCGCTCGCCTGTGCGTGCTGATGAGAGCAGCGCTACAGTGTTTTCTGTCAGAATGCGCTCATTATCAAAAGAGCTTCCTTTGGCTGTGGGAAAGGGATATGTCATTTCAGCTCTTAAATGCTTTGAAAGGAGAATTTGTTCTGTCAATTACGTCTTTAAGAAAGCACATGAGATGGCAAAGTGTAGAGCGATAAGCAGTTGGTTATCTTTCCTGTCTTAACCTCTCTTCAAACCTCAGCTGTTGTGGAATGATTGCGGCTGCTTTTATTAATGAAAAGAATAAACAGATAACTGACTGTAGATAGGTTTAAACACACTTTACATGTAATAACGGTTAACTGTTACTCTTTACATTTTGGGAATTTTGGAAGACCACGCAAGCCTATTTGTATGGAAGCTTGTTTCCCCCATAGAATGAAAAATAAAAAAAGGTAATTGCGACTTTTTATCTCACAGTTCTGACTTTTTTTTTCTCACAATTGCGTGATTTACATTCTCACAATTTTGACTTTATTTCTGGAATTGTGAGATGTAAAGTCAGAATTGCGAGATATAAAGTCAGAATTGTGAGCTTTAAACTATTCTGAGGGGGAAAAGTTACGTATTTTTTTCCCCTTAGAATTAGCCTTATAAGTCACAACTGCGAGTTTATATCTCACAATTCGGATAAAAGATGTCAGAATTTAGAAAGATGTCAGAAAAGATGTCAGAAACATATAAACTCGACAATTATGTGTTATAAAGTCTAGATTTGCGAGATGTAAACTCGCAATTGTGAGAAAAAAGTCAGGATTGTGAGATAAAAGTCGCACTTGTGTCTTTTTTTCTCAGAATTGCGACTTTATATCACACTTTTTTGACTTTATATCTCGCAATTCTGACTTTATATTGACTTGAATTGTGTGATAAAAAGGTCACAATTATTTTTTTATTCAGTGGAGGAAACAAGCTTCCATATATTTGGACAAAAAATATTGTATTGTTAAAAAAAATATCTTTTGGAAAATCTATGTTATTTGAATGTAACTATAAATCGTCACATTTTCTATAAAAGTTTTAGAAAAGTATGACATTTACAAAAATCCATGGAAGCATACCAATTGAAAGAAATATTACAAAATCTTTCAAAATATTAAAAATTTAATTTGTATGAAAGTGTCTGATAATTATTAAAATATTACGAAATCTACAGAATTATTGAAAACATGAAATACAAAAATTTTTAGATTGCATAGAATATTTAGAATATTTTTCATTGTATTATGAAGTCTTCCCTGATAGGGTTACAAAAATATAAATATGAATATGGGAATCTACTGTAAAACGAATGAAAAAATTAAGCTTATGTTTTGGAATAAATGATTTGCAAGAGTACAAAATATGAAAACCTTTAAACAATTTGTACTGAAATGTTACAAAAGTAGAAATTTGCTAAATCTATGGAAGTATTTGAAACTGAATTACAAAATTGTTGAAAATGTATCTTACAAAGAGAGTATGGAAGCATAATGAAATGCTTCTTGATAGTGTTGCAAAAGTATGATAAATTATTAAATATTAAAGTATTAAGAAATCCATGAAAATTGCAACAAAAAGACGAAACTCAGAAGTACTTCATAATTGTCCATGACGGTTTTACAAAGACATGAAGTATTAAGAAATCTATGACAAATGAAACGGTTTGAAATCTTTTTGTGGACAGTATTAAATCAATTAAATTTTTGCAAGAGTGTTTTAAAATCACAAAGTGTTACAAAAGTATGCAATATTATGTTGTATCACAAACATATCAAATATAAAAGCATTCGCAAAGTCAAAAATTATTTTTACTAAAGGACGAAATATCTATGAAAGTGTCACAAAATAACAGAATGCAAAAATTTTATGAAACATTTCATGAAAGTGTTATAAAAGTGTGGAAAATTACAGAATTTATGGAAACATTACAAAATTGAGGAAAAGGTAAATTGTTAAGTGAAAATTGTTACGAAAGAATAAAATATGAAATCATTTACAAATTCAAAGTATTACAGAATCTCATACAGCTAGCAAAATCTGGAATCTCAATAGCCAATCTAAAAAATGTCCCAATTGTCATAAGCCTCATGTACTTAGAGAATTGGAGAGAGCCGCTGGACATTGTCAGTGTCTCTCAGCACGGATGGCATTAACTTCCACAGCGACTCAACTCCCTGCTGGCTCTACCGACTCCAAATCAATTTCTGTCACATTTGAAGTTTTCCAAGGCAACTTCTCTGTCTTGGCAGTGACCCAGAGTTTGTTCTGACCAGCAGAGTAAGGGTTCGGTGAAAGATGCATCCTCATTATTGCACAGTGTACAGTAAATGACCCAAAGAAGGATGTAGAAATATGTTTGTTTTGTTTTTTGTTTTTTTGTTTTCAAGATTCCAAAAGGCTTATATAAGCTCTCAGAGCTCTTCTGCAAATGTGCATCTGGGGTAATTCGTTCTCTATCTGGTTCTGTCACAGGCTGCAGATCAGATTAAACGACTCTATGATACTGTTCCTCAAAGTCGACGCCACTGCGAGTCAGAAGTTCAATCCACTCGGAGAAACACCTGAGGGACAAGGTAAGGCGTGTGTGTGTGTAGGTGGCGTAGTCACAGCATGAATGACAGAACAGAAACACTTGCTGCACAGATTGCAGTGAGCTCCTATGAAGTTAAATATAGACCTTCGCAGCTTCCAAGGATAAATGTCATTTCGTTCTAATGGTTATATTAAGACACATGGATATGTAGAGGGCTGCCTCAGCAGAACTTTTACAGGGCTTCTCCAACGTAACACTGGCACAAATATGTTCATAATTTGACCAAATGCTACTTCCAATCCATTTCCACTTGTTTTTTTTTTTTGGTACCTGTTCAGGAAATGATGTAGGATGTTGTAACGTTTATTGGTATGAAATTACATACAGCAGGTCCAGAGAGGGTAATGCCTGCAGTATTAGCCTGTCAAATTGAAGAAGGGAGGAGATCATCCCGGCCCTACATCATAATGGCAAATGATTCAGTCCTCATGAGGGCCGTCACAAAAGTGCTGCCACTTACTCTGTACTTTTCTTTTCCTCCTTTCCAATCCCTTCCCTTCCTGTCCTCTCTCTTACCTTCCATTTAATTTCTTTTTCTGTCCTTTCCTGTCCTTTCCTTTCCTGTCCTTCTCTTCCCTTTATTTAATTTCCTGTCCTTTCCTTTCCTGTCCTTCTCTTCCCTTTATTTAATTTCCTGTCCTGTCCTGTCATTTCCTTTCCTGTCCTTCTCTTCCCATTTATGTTTATTTCCTTTCCTTTCTTGTCCGGCTCTTTCCTTTCCTTTCCTTTCCTGTCTGTTCCGGTCCTGTCCTTCTCTTCCCTTTAATTTAATTTCCTTTCATTTTTTCCTTTTCATTTCCCTTTTCCTTTCCTTTCCTTTCCTTTCCTGTCCTTTCATTTCTTTTGCTTTCCTTTCCTGTCCTTCTCTTCCCTCCCATTTAATTTCCTTTCCTTTCCTGTCATTTCCTGTCCTGTCCTTCTCTTTTCTTTTCCTTTCCTTTCCTTCCCTTCCCTTTCCTCATCTGTCCTGTCCTTATCTTGCCTTTTATTTCATTTCATTTCACTTCCTTTCCTGTCCTTTTCCTGTCCTATCCTGTCCTGTCCTGTCATTTTCTTCCCTTTTATTTAATTTCCTTTCCTTTTCTTGTCTAGGCTCTTTCCTTTCTTTTCCTTTCCTTTAATTTTCTTTCCTTTCCTGTCCTGTCCTTATCCTCCCTTTTATTTAATTTCATTTCCTTTCCTGTTCCTGTCCTTATCTTCCCTTTTATTTAATTTCCTTTCCTGTTCCTGTTCCTGTCCTTCTCTTCCCTTTAATTTAATTTCCTTTTATTTTTCCTTTCCTTTCATCTTCCTATCCTTTCCTGTCCTGTCCTTTCCTTTCATTTTCTTTCCTTTCCTTTCCTGTCCTTCTCTTCCATTTAATTGAATTTCATTTCCTTTCCTGTCCTTCTCTTCTTTCCTTTCCTTTCCTGTCCTTCTTTTTCCTTTTATTTAATTTCCTTTCCTTCTCTTTCCTTTTATTTAATTTACTTTCCTGTCCTGTCCTTTCTTGTCCTTCTCTTTGCTTTCATTTTCTTTTGTAGTATTATATTCATTAACTAGCATTAATAAGGATTAATGCATTAATACATGCATTAATATGCCTTAATATATAATATTATATATTATGAACTTATTTTATAGTGTTACTATTTAATTTTATTTTTTACACATTTCTCTATTGGTCTTTAGTCTTTGTATTTCTGGTTGTTTGTATGTGTGTGTCTTATTTCAAGCATTTTATTTTGCTAATTTATGTTTGTTCATTTTTTTCTGTAAAATTATAATAGAGCTTTTTCGGAAACACCACTCTGACACTGACATTCCAGCAGCCTCAAAACAAAAGTCTTCAAATTGCTTTGGCTGTCTTAAGATGCATTGTTTGTTCTCTTTTTATTTTTTTATTTGTCAAAAGTGACGAAAAAATCTGTCTCCCCTACTTAAAGTACTTTCAAACATATCGTCAAGCTGCATGCTTTCATTTAAAAACAGCTGTGACACTGTTTTGTCAGCTTGTGCGATGGTGAAACTGATCTAGTTCTTTGTTACTGTCTGGTTGGCTTGACTCGGTTCTCTGCAAAATAAGTAACAAAAATGTCCTGGTAACAGTGTACAGTTGAGTTTGATCAGGTCAGTGAACCCGATGTACTTCCCTACAGACATTATCTCTGTTAGTGAATTCTGGGTCCTTGCAGCTACAAATGAGAGAGTCGCTAGGTCTGGTCACACACAGTGATGATAGTCGCAAAAAAACAAGTAAATTTTCTTATACAGCATCTGTGTTTGTTGAATAAGATAGTCCTGCTGTGTAAAATGAGTTATTTAGATGTATATATGATGTCAGTGAAGATTGATGTCATAATAAAACGCGTTTGTCATTAGATCTATATGGATGTGTTTACATGTATGCAGCTCCCTTTCACTTGGACCTGCCATTGCCAATTTGCCACATGCACTCCCCGTATTTGAAAAATAACAGATGCTTTGAAAAGCCATTGAAAAGATATGTATATGCCAGTATTAACTAAATTCTGCTGTCTGTCCACAGTCGTTTGCTTTGATGCTAAAATCAACTTTGACGACAACGCTGAGTTCAGACAGAAAGCCGTGTTCGCCATGGACGACACAGCGGAGAGCGACCCCACGGAGACCGAGGCGGCCAAATATGACCTCAAGTACATCGGACTGGACGGAAACATAGCTTGTTTTGGTTTGTTTTAATATTCCCTATATACATTAGCTTGTTATTATAAAATGATAAAAGACATACCAGACGAACTTCTTCAAAACATTCAAATTTCAAAGGTTTCAGAAACCTGTTCCAGCATCCCGCTCGTGTCTCAAGGGATATTTCAAATCCAGCTTTAGACATGCTCTTCTTAGTAGTTTCAAACGCTTTTATTTTAGTCTTGAGAAACAGGATTTTGTTGAAGGTGTTACCAAATGGGCACCAATCCAGTCATCATCTCCAGCAGTTCTCTAACAGCTTCATAAGGGACCTGCCTGAACCGATGGGCTCTAATTAGCAGGAATCTTCCGGAAACGACTAAACCAAGATGATTGTTAGTCTACACATTTGAGTGGTCCCTCATTATAAATCACGCCGCTCTCAGAGTAAAGCACCAAGAAAGAGCCGTATAGACAAGAGACGAGCGCAGAAGTGACTCTAACTGACCTTGTCGTGTAGACACAAACACACTCACGCACAATTTACTCAGCAGTTAGTTCGCACCTTAAAAGCTTTGTAAACTGGCAAAGCGACAGCTGTTCAGCTGAATTTCACTTTATTGAGTCTAGTGTCAAAGCCTGTGCCAGCATGTTAGCTCAGCACTGAAGAGCAAGAATAAGAGGAGATGTGTGAAGCCGGGAGAGGTGAGATGAGCAGGAAATGGCTGAATCAGTTGGCTGCCGTTCAACTACAAGCACGAGATAGGGCTCACCAGGCCGGCTAACACGGATACTTCAACCACTCTTGACACCCCGTATAGTTTTAGCCAGACACAATTTGCTTTCCTTGGAAAGTAGTGGGCAGCAGATTTAGAGCCTATGTTTTGTTTTCAATGGGGTTGGGATCTCAAATTACTTTTTATATTTGCTTTTGCCTGTTTCTTGTAAATGTGCTGTATGGCTAAGGCTGTACTGTGTATATACGTAACATGAGTCCATGATTTGGAAGCAATTTAACCCCCTGCACACGGATGCAGCTGATGTAAGTCATTTATTCTTAAAGGGATAGTTCACTTTGAAATTCATTTTTGATATGTTTTAGCTTACCTAAAGGGCATCAAAGATGTAGGTGTCTTTGTTTCCACAGTATTTTCAATTTTGACATTTTTCAGTCAAACCATTGTTGTCTATCAGTCTAAGGGGGGCTAAGGGGGTCCACCAAAAAGCATGCACAGAGAAGTCAAAATTAAAAATGATTTAATGACTCGTAAATGTAAGTGCACGTTCATGGCCTAAGACACGAAACGAGCAGTTTGTTTGAAAAAACCAACAGTATTTATATCGTTTTTACCGTGACGGTGACGTCCAAGTGATCTGAATCAGTTGTTCAATGTCCAACTGAACCGAACTGAATCAGTTCAATGTTACGCCGGAAGTGATCGCTTGCGTGTGACGTCACCACTCAATATTTACGCAGAGATTTCGGAAGTTTTACCTTTTACTAAACATATTTAGATATATCCTGAGATCGTCTTCCATTGCGGTTTCCCGTATAGCTAAATATGTTTAGTGAAAGGTAAAACTTCCGAAAATCTCTGTATAAACAAATCACTTCCGGCGCATGCGCAGAGCCGAATCACCCGTGCCGTCAGATCATTTCTTCTCATGGCTATGATTAAAAGAGGTAAAACGATATAAATACTGTTCGTTTTCTCACACAAACCACTCGTTTCGTGTCAGGCCATCAATGTGTACTTACATTACCGAGTCATTAAATCATGTTTAATTTGGACTTCTCTGTGCATGCTCTTTGGTGGAGCCCCTTAGCCTCCAGTGTATGACTGATAGACAACAACGGTTTAACTGACAAATGTCAAAATTTAAAATACTGTGGAAACAAAGACACCTACATCTTGGATGCCCTTGAGGTAAGCTAAAACATATCAAAAATTAATTTCAAAGTGAACTATCCCTTTAACTGCTTTGTTCTAATCGCGTTATTGAATAGTGTCTGTAAACTGCACAAAGACTGTTTAAATATTAAATGTGAGCACAGACAGACGCTCGCGTGTGTAAATATGTATATATGAAGAGTTCAGATGCAAAAGCTTCTAAATGCCATTTGAAATTTTCTTCTAAAATGACCATTTTTATCAAGCTTGTATATTTAAGATCAGTAATTTCACTTAAATGACAATTAATAGGTAATCTTCATTGCCATTTAAGTGAAATTACTGAACTTTAATATACAAGCTTGATAAAAATGATCATTTTAGAAGAAAATTTTAAATGGCACTTAGAGGCTTTTGCATCTGAACTCTTTCATATGTTGTCCTTTCAATTTTTTCTTGTTGAACTCAAGACTCAACCTAAATGAAAGGCTCATTATTATGTGGGTCTTTGTCTCTCTAGGTGAGAATCACCTAATTATACATGATGAGGGCTGGCCTGTTCACGCCCATTTGAATATTGCCTTGGCAAACAATTATTATTATTTTTTGTCACAATATAACCCAATTTACAGTTTTATGTGAAAGATTAGGCAGGATGATTTTCAGATCATTGTGAAGAAAAAACTCTAGGCAACAACATCCATTAGTCAAGTCTTGTGGACGTATATTTCGTATGTGCTTTGTGGCCTTATTTCAGAAACTTTCATTTTTAGTTTTTTCAATAACCATGCATAAACAATATTCTCTCAAAAATACAAACATGTACACACATGTTGATCACATATTATGGTAGCACTGTTTGTGCTAAATAAAGTGTAATTTTACCTGTGCCATTAATATGTTTATAAGCAACTGAAAAAAGCACAGATGTCACAAATGCCAAATACACCTTGATCCCCAGGGGGTTAAAGCCCATTAGCTTTACCAAAAAAAAAACATTTTTCTTCCATGGAGCATCATTTTTTTACAGAATTCTGGTGTTATATTCAATATTATTAAATGTTATACTATGGGGCAGCCGAATGCTTGAATCTTATTGGTTGAAAAACGTTCTAAAGTGTGCAATTTTTTTCAGTGAAAAGTAGTTCCTGACAGGTCTTCAGCCGCATTACAGTTCCGTATCACTTCACCAAATGATTTCAGTTATTTCAAAGGTCCTTTCAGCCTACAACAGTAAAAGAACCAAAACCCACAATGACACTAACCACGCAAATAAATATAGTAAATAACAGGATAAAGACGTGAATTTCTCAGTTTTTTCCCCCGCAAAATTACATTTTATTATGTACATGAAACACACTCTCTTCCTATCGCTTCTCTCTCTCTCTCACTCAAACGGATACACACTCGCACATAAATGTGTTGTCAGCACTGCTATTACGATTTTATCACTAAAATAGTTTAACAACTTAAAAGCTACATGACATTTCTGTAATAATGGCGCTATTCTTGGAGCAGATAAACTTAGTTACGCTATTATTCGAAAGGCTGCTGTCGAACACTGTTGAGAGGCACACAGACTGATGCACATACGAATCTCTCTCTCTCTCTCTCTCTCTCTCTCTCTCTCTCTCTCTCTCTCTCTCTCTCTCACTCACTGCATTAATAATTAGAATTAGCAATAGAGTGAACAATCTTTTTAATATGAGGTTGATTTTAGGGCTGTGAAATGTTAAACGTTTTGTAACAGTTCAAATGACTTCATAGATTAGTGTTGTATAAAGAACAGATTGTTGCTCACTAATAATGTTGACAGAGGGAGTTAGCAGTTTCTGAATCATGGACACATTATTTAAGTCTGGTCTTTCGATGAATCAATTGATCCAATTCACAAAACTGGACCCTGTAATTCTTTAACAAATCTCACTTGTACAATTAATAGAACTGACTCAACGCTTTGGTTATCAGTGTAAGAACTAGTTACATTTCCATCTATTCACAATGCAAATGTATCACACAGCTTCAGAAGACTAGTGTGCAAGTTTGTGCATTTACAGAATGTGCTTTTTGAAGCATGAAAGCTCCAGTCTCCATTCATTGTAATTGTGTACAAAAGTATGACTGGCACATTAAGATTGTGAGCTAGACTTAAGCTGAAAGGGGGGTTTTGTGACCCTTTAAGAATTTCTCTTTTTGTGTTCCAATGAAGATAAAGTCGTACAAGTTTGGAAACGACATGAGGTGACGTAATTGTGATATGATTTTAATTTTTAACGTCTAAACTATGATATGTATCCACAGTTAATGGTGCTGGCCTTGCTATGGCAACATGTGACATAATCGACTTGCATGGTGGGAAGCCTGCTAACTTCCTGGACCTGGGTGGAGGTGTAAAGGAGAATCAGGTGTATGCGGCCTTCAAGCTTCTCACTGCTCGATCCCAAGGTATGAATGACTAAACCGTATGTTGAGCCACACCAACAATTTAAATACCCCATAAGAGGTTCATTGAGGTGTTTTTAGAGTTTGAAAAAACTTACAAAAAAGTTTCTGTCCTTTTAACTTCATTACAGTTCTCAATTTAGTACTTTTCCACTCTTTGAAGTTTTCTCCATTTGAAATTTTGTTGACTCCTTAGGCACCACAAAAGACTGGGCTCTGGCTCGAACCCAGTTCTTTTTACCATCATTACGAGTTTGTGCTCTGATCAATATCTTCGCTGACAGTCACACTTTTCAGCTCTGGAATTGTAAACACACACACACACACACCTCATAACTCATCTTTTCACCAATCCTTTTCTCCCCTAGACACACTTCATGTCCTCCTCCTGTTGATTACTCGCTTCCGGAGCACAAGATCCTTTAGCTTGCAGCTTTTATGAGCTATGGGGTTGTTTTTCAGATAATGATCCTTTGCCGAAGCAGACCGGGGTTTTGGGCATGATGCTGATAATTTGCTTGTGTTTGTTGTAAGCACACGTCAATATGCACCTGATTTGGTTTCAAGTCAGTATGTTTGTATTCGGGATGCACACTGATGTCTTCATAACAGAACTCTATTTACAATAATGTGAAACATGGAATTAATCTAAGTATTTTGTTCACTGTGCATAAGTAAACAGGAATTCTGGGTTTTAATAGCACACCTTGCTTTTTGAGTTTTGCAGCCCAAAAAGTGATATTGTTCTCCTCCAGCCCGTTCTCATCCTAAGGCGTCATATACTGACGCTTTTGCCAATGCGTAGACATCCAACACACATGGCACCCTTTAGCGTCAATATAAGATATATATGGGGCAGAAGGCGCCTCCTAGTGGTCTAACCCTATCCCTATCCCAGACCTAAACCTACCCAATTAATTTTTTCAATGAATTGATCAGCAAAGGAAAACTATGAAACACAACTGCCAATTTATTTAAAGTATTTCTCGTCCCTTTCCAGAGAGTCAAACCAATGATCGTTCCAAACCATTGACGGAAATAAGGATGCATGTCCTTATGATCTCCTTAATATTTTTTGGTGACTGAATTATACTTGATTAGATAAATAATGCAGAAAAAAATGTGTTGAGTATTTCTCAAAGTTTCAGTTTCCTCCTTTGTCTCCTGCCCTCCTGTCATCAATGAGGTACCTGAACATTTCGGAGCTCTAGAGTGGCAGCCCTCCCCTGCAGTCACGCAGTTCCTATTCTGAAGCCTCTGTGTACAGCAATTTGCATTTCACAGAAGCGTTCAGAGCCACCCGGGCTCTGTGGAAGGAATATTAATGGGAATGTTAATTATTGGATCCTACTGGCGTGATGAAATACGCAGTTGCCTTCTATCTTCCATCGGAAATGTTTGGATTGTTTGTTTTTGGTACTTAGTTTGTTTGTTTTATTCCCTTTCTTCCTTCAAATCATTCTCATTAATTTACCAATTGATGACATACAATATATAAATATTATATGTTAACATGAGACAACTGTGAAAGAATTACCAACTAACCAATGTAAAGATATAGCTAACTTCAAACTATGTTGCCAATGAAAACTTTTGTGCAATGTTTGTGTAAGGATATCAAGAAAGGAAGTACATTAAGTCACTTATGAGGATATTTTTTAATGTAAGACCTTTAACCTGTTAACGGTCACCACCCCCCCCCCCCCCCTTTAATTGACATGGAAATGGTCATTTCAAACTTAAATGACTGTAATTAAAGAATGCTTTGGAATATAGACGTAAGATTGGTCTTGTTTTAAAGAAGATATTTGCCAGATGTTTTATAGAAGTGAAATACATTAAGAAAGTGAAACAGAAAAAAAAAGTTATAGAAGTTTGAGTTTATGGAAATGTACAATGTAAAACTAAATAATTTTCATATTTTATATAAAATATTATTTTCAAAACCACAGCTACTCTAAAACTGCAGAAAAATCAAATCCAAAAATCTGAATAAGTTGTGTTTAAAATCTTTGGTTGATCTCTCAAAATAATGAGCTTTCAGTGAGATTTTGTTTGGGCGCAGTACCAAACTATTTCACTAGGTCACAACCAGACTCCTTTACTGCCCATAGAAGGGCACCTCTATTTTCATATGCGTTTGGAGTGATCTGAACCATTATTTCCACAATTTTCATACAATTTATGAAGTAGACATCCTATTCAGAAGTAGTGTGGGAAGTTTGGCAGATTTTGATATGAATTCAACCTCTAAGAAACATACAAAGAACATGTGTGTGCTTCGTAGATCGCTACCAAATGGTGAATTTATTATTTTCTTTATTTAAAACATTTTCAGACCCTTTTTTTCTAAAATAATTGAATGGATGCAGTCTTTTGAACTCTTGGCATGAAAACAAACTAAAGTTTCTACCTTTTTTTCATGATTTTTCATGTTCATCACTATTTCAAAATAAAGGTCTGAACACGCCTTGAGTATGAAAACTTTATTGTTGCAAATTGATAAATTACTACTCCTCTGTCAGTTATTTAGAAAATCAGTCACCAAATATGGAAACTAGAGATTGTAAGCTTTCAAATGATGTATAGTTTGTCAATATTACTTAAAGCTACACTGTGTGATTTTTACCCCCATCTAGCGGTGAAAAGGTATATGACCATTCAGTGAATATTAGTTTCTGTTCCTCTCAATTCCGATTTCGTTTGAACTCCTACGGTGGCCAATGTAGTCCAAGATTAACATGGCTACCAGTTCGACCTCGTCCATGAGTGTTAACTCAAACATAAATCTGAGGTATCTGAGGAAATCGGAGGAAATCATGCATCTGAGGTAATCGACATATCGCGAAAAATGCTGTCGATTGAACTTGAATTCTTTTAAGTACTGCTAGAATTGTTGAAGCATGGAGGGTTTAAGTTGATGTACTGTCTTTCTTTGAAACCCTTTCTTTAGAGTGTGCAGGGAGGCAAGTGCATTGTGTATGCATTCCTTTAACAAACTAGATTTATTTTATTTTAAAGCTAACTTCCCTGGCAACTGGGACTCTTGAACTGTCACCCACTCTTGCTTTCTTAAATTCTTTCCTGTTTTTATCGGACATGGGGCATTTCTATATTTGTCTTTATAATTGGTAGGTTGATACATTAATGCAGTACCATGCAAGTGGACAAGCACATTTTACTTGGGTTACATAAGTCAGTCTTTGTTAATAATCTTTATTTATGCCACTGAAATGTGGAAAAAGAGCGATGAGAACTCTTTATATTTAAACCTTGTCAATACGCACCACACACAGTACATTGCAAAGTTTTATCATAGAACATGAATAAAACATTTCACATTTTCCACGGTTTTAGAAAAAGCCGAAAGCACCTGCTAGTTGAATCCAAATGGCAATGGCTAAACAACGCTATTATCCCACTCCCTGCCTTCGAAGTTAGATGTGGGAGACGTGGATGGATAGATGTTTTTGCTCATGGCTATTTGGTCCCTATGCAGTGTAGTTTGGAGTGGGAGTGAATTAGGGCTGTGGCACATCAGACGTGCTCCCAGGCACTGGATGTTTGATGAAGGTGCTTTGCTGGGTAATTGTGACCGGTGGGGATTTCACCTGCCCTGGGTAGAGAAGGCTGCAGCACCGGGTTGTGTGATGTGTATTTGAGGTTAACTAGGAGCCAGTGCTGGAGCTTGATACTGTTTGCTTGCTGCTGCAAGGTAAATCTGAAACATACGTTGTTGGTTGTCAGTTCTGTTGGTCAAAACACTGTGTACATGAATGGGGGATGTCCCGTACCACACATTAATATGTTATCTTGGAGCTATAGCTCAATCCGTCTATACTGGAGCTGAGACATGTTTTCTTAAGGCATCATGAATTGAATATGTCTCCAAAATGCTGCTGGTGCTCGACCTGTGAGTCTGCCAGCCTCTTTCAGTATTGGTCAATGCTGAAAACAAGATGGTGACATAACTCATTGCAGCATAAAGTTTCTACAGACAAACTTTTTTTTTTTGAGACTAAAAGATTTGAAAACATATTTTAACATCCAAAATGGTTTAATTCAGCTTATATATGCTACCAAATCAAATGTTTATAAATATTATTGTGAAATATGATCTAATTTGAATTTTATATTTGTAAATTATAATAAACACCCACTGCTGTGAGTGGATAACAGTTTTGCATATTAAAATGAGTTTCAACTCACCCGTCGATGCACTTGAGGGAAATTGTTTTGAAAACGTCCAATGTTGTAAAATGGCAACCGGAATGATTCGCCCATACATCCTCAGAAATAAATCCTGAGTGAAATGAAGCGAACAGATGGACAATGCTTTATCTCATCAGCTGGAACGTCAAAAAAAGTTTATCCATGCAGTCCTATTGGAACCCAGAGGTAGAATATGCAGTGACTGTCTTCTTCCACAACCAGGCACTGCACAATAATTTGTATTGCTCGTAGCTCTGATCCGGTTTGTCATCACGAGGTAGGGTGTAACGATACACAAAACTGACTGTTCGGTTTTCCCACGGTTTTGACGTCCTCGGTTCGGTTTCGGTTTTGAAAGCTAAAATGGCTTTTCTTTCTTCTTTTTTTACCAGTGGTTTAATGAAAAAAATGGTCTTTGTCTTTAAATTAATTCAATTACAATTAAACATTTCACAAGGATTAAAAAAAATCTGCTAATGCTGTAAACTATATAGGGAGCCACACATTACTAGAACATTAAAGGTTGTAGACTTTTAACATAAATTCAGATGCTATTTATTTTTTAGATATAATAATCAACACACAACACATTGTATGAAAACATGTAAACTGAACATAAGGCAGTTTTTGCATTAACTTGTGTTTTTACTCTTTGTTTAAATATAATAATTTACACAGTTGTATTTTTCATGAAAGATATTTTAAACATACATTAAACAAATCAAGATATCATAAACAGGTTAAGCAAAATATAATATACATAGTGCATTTATTTAGTGCAAGAGTTCATTTATAGGAAGTTGTGGACACTGAATCACTTGCCTGTTGAGGTAAATTGGTTTTATTGACGTCTTTCCGCGGCTGAAACGCTGATTAAGCGATTACACGAGTTATGATGCCTTTCAGTAAGTATACTGTATCTTTCAACATACCTTCAGGTGTCTTTTCTGTAACTGAGGAAGAGATGATCGCGTTTACTCGCGTGCGCGCTGCCACTTGAAATGAGGAGCCTATAG
Organism: Hybognathus amarus; assembly: GCA_030378365.1. Taxonomy (NCBI): domain Eukaryota; kingdom Metazoa; phylum Chordata; class Actinopteri; order Cypriniformes; family Leuciscidae; genus Hybognathus; species Hybognathus amarus. Next base: position 9,138 of record JAQIUQ010007148.1, on the reverse strand, counting down.
TTATAGTAAGCCCACAGCGATCGGTCACGCCACATCAAAGAGCGCCAAAACGCCATTTATTTAATTTTCGTGATCAAATAGACAGAATTGGAAAGATTACACCTTGCTTGTTATCGAAAGTAACAAAACACAGAGCTTGTTATTCATGGCATCTATGTTTTTAGCTATGCGTGTAATGCGCAAATCGGTGGGCGGGGCTAAACCGGCCATGTTGAAGTACGCGTTGGTCTCCTTCTGTGGGGGTGGTGTCAATAAAAGCTTTTATGGACTAACAAGGACGTTTTTAGTTCTGAAACTTACTAGCCTGATTTCGTCATACTCATATTCTAGAGAGAAGATGAATCTGAATCTCCTCCGTAGGGCTTTGATTATGAGGCGTGTCGTAACCGAACCAGGAAAAAAAAAACCTCTACACTCAATTGGATAGTCAGTAGACCTACAACCAGAGCAACGCAGTAAGTCAACTTCTTTGCATAGCGCAGTTTTCAACTACAGAACGTAGCCTAACTTTACTTATTTTAGAAGTTAAATAACGAGTGTTGCTTATTTTACTTACTCCTTCATGAGTGCGACCAAAGGAGAAACCACAACGACCACAGGCTTTTCATTATGTCCCATTCTTAGCGACCCTCAGAGCAAGTTGATAATTTACACTTTTGCCGAATCATGTGGGAAGGACGCCAAAAATATCTTTCCGATTGACAAATACCTTGATTGCAGTTTTCTGTTTGTCTATTAAAATGAATGCGCTGTCGATTTATTTTACAACAGACGCGACAGTGGAATCTATACATCTCAATTCTCCAGCTGCAGTCAACTCTGAGGAGAGACCAAGCGCTCTTTGAAAACGTGATGATTACGTTTTTGCAGATCATCTGTCCATCATTGTATAAAGCCCGCCCTGGCAATTTGATTGGCCTGAATGTTTCTTGTCTGATCATAATTACTCCTCAATGGATTAAGTCCAGACCGAACTTCCTGACCAAAAAATGTTGTGGGCGGAGTTCGGGCTGGCATCCAGGCTAGAAACTTACAGGATATTCTTATAACATTGGGTGACCTAATATTGATGCCAAAAGCTCAATGAACATTTGATTTCTCAGTTCATCACCCCTTTAATAACCTTTTAACCGATCATGGGCTGCAATAAATAAATAATGTTGCTAAAAACAATTGCAGTGTAAAAATGCTGTGTATTCATCTTGTCTGGGGTTGGTGTTAATTGATTTGTCAGTAGCTACAATCTTACTTACGTTATTTGGCTACATAATAGCATGCATTGTCAAAATACAGCATAGAGTACATGTTAACAGTTGGATTTTAAAACATTTATGGTAAGAATGGCCTGATCATTTCAAGTCTGGAAAAGTATGAAATATTAAAATGGAATACGTGTGGGAACCCTGAGGTGTTCATGTATACTTTTGCACCTCTTTGATTCTGAATATGATTCTTTTGATTGTTCTTGAACAGCTACCTGCTCTGTTTCCAAAATCATTCATATCTTATTCAACATCCTCAGTGGCTGAGCTGAGAAATCCTATTGGCTCGCTCTGTCCTGCTTCACGGTCAGGGACTCTCACAGGAGCATGGCGACAGCATGAGAGGAAAAATGGGATGGAAAGATGCAGTAGGGTAATGTAAAAGTGAGAGAAAGGTGAACGTTGGGGGATGAGAAGCCCTCTTTCTGCTCTTCTCATTACTGTGCGCGCCACTGTCTGCTCAACATTAGGCACGACTCTGGCCTTTATAAATATCGAGTACAAACACACAAATATACTCTCGCCCCCATCTTGCACATACTCCATCATTTGTATCCTTTGGGGCCTCCATGCCCTTGTCATCTCCATTGTGCTCGTTGATGTTAGTGTATAATGATCAGTCGTCCCTTCTTGGCTGTCTGGGGCCCCGAGGAATCACATTTCCCATTTGTTCCAAACACAGGCAATAAGAGCCAGCCCAATCTCCCAGCCCCAACATGGCCACCTTAGTAATGGAGCTCATTTCCCCTGCGTCTGACTGTCTGGCCCCGGACAGCGCTCAGCGGAGCCCCGCTTCACCAGATCCTCGGCCCCTGCTCTCAGACCATTAATGCTGACTGATAGAACGATGTTTCGCTGGCAGGAGACACATTTATTTTATGTCCGGGCTGCTGAAGCTCAAGGAAGAGCGGAGAGATACATAATCAAACAATAACTAAACTTTACACACGGGCTGAATGGCGTCCGCATCATTCTCAGCCAATCAGCTAGTATGAACACGAGGAGTGCGTGTTGTACTCACTCGCTGAGTAATCACCTGTTTAGGTAGACAAGTTAAACAAGTTGGCTCCTAAGTGCTCAGGAGCTTTCTCGCTTTTTAAATAATGTCAACATTTGTTTCAAAACTTTCTTTCCCACCCATGAGAATGATGGATGATGCTTTACAAAAAAAAAAAAAGACGATAAAACCCAGTGCTGTTCGTTCTGATGTGCTAGCAAGCGAGCAGCAAAGAAGCTACTTTCAGTATTACCTTGCGAGCATAAGGCCTCTGGAGTATGCTTGTTTTGTTTTGAAAATGTAAGGCATTTCTCAAAAAAAGGGGTTTGAGAGCTTGTTATGCAATTTGGATGGGAAAAATTGCTCAGAAATGCAAATCCTGCATTTTCTTTATTTTTTTTTCGAATGAGGCAATATCTGTTGGATTTTCAGATAAGATCTCTTGGAAGTAGCAAAATAGTTTTTCTGTTTTAAGTCCAGGTAATTATTTAATCTCTACAGCAGAAGCTTTTTTGCAGATTTAGAGGGGATGAAACTGTAAATTGATTCATGATTTAATTAGTTTGTTTCTTGGGGTTCTGAAGTTTTTTTTTGTTTTGTTTTTTGCAAGGCAGTGGTTACAAGTCTTAGGGGCTGAAGATTAAAGGTGGGGTTTACTGCTTTTTTTCTTTGCATGATTGTGTTTATGGGGTGCAATATAGCATGTATCCGTGGTTTTTCTTTTTTTAAAAGTCTTATTTTTCATAAATTTCACCTTTATTGTCAGCCGCGCTCTCCTCTGTCCCCTGAACGACCGGTTCACTTCCTGATTCTATGAAAACACTCCCTCAGAATGACGTTGTAGGCTCAGATTGGTTCGCTTGGGCCGGTGTGTTGTGATTGGCTAAACTGTCACTCACGTTGTCCGGAAGGTTTACGCCCATTAGCTTTACGAGGAGACGCGAGCTCCAGTCCAGAAGTAAATATATGTCGAGACTGCAGTATCAGTTTGAGGCAGAATCAGACCGAGAAAGCCGCGATGAAGAGAGTCAAACAGAACCTCACCACACACGGCTCTTAATAAAGGTTTCTGAATGATAATTTGCTATATTTTTTAACTTTTATGCACGTTTGTTTTATATAATAGCATCAGACTGGCAACAATAGCAACTGGCTGGCTACTAATGTTATACTCAAACAGCGTCGGCAGGTTTACGTTCTTGATCAAATCGAAAATAACGTCATAAAACATATTCAACATGAAAAATACGTTTACAACATTAGTACTTATACAAAATTCAGGTCCATAATGTTTGTACGCGTTGTCGTTGACACAAAATAGCATAACTGCTAGCCCATAAAGCCTATAAAGCCAGTGCTGGCATTTAAAAAATATTAAAACACAAGGCTACGTCTGGAATTATACATGCAAATACATTTAAAATGATTAAGTCTTAGCCTACTTACATGTTGTGTCCGGTTGTGTCTGCCTCTTGTTTTAAAGTTGGATCTGCTTCATGTTTAGTAACAGTTTCTTGTTGAATTTTGAACTCGTGGAGAATTCTGGAAGCTGTCTTCCGTAAAATGCGCAGCACAGAGAGCTAGATTACGATAGTCACTTTCAGGAACATAATCAAACATAAATTGTATCCATTGTTGACGAAGTACAGCGTCCGTGGGAAGTTCGAACACAGAAGACCTGACATCTGCGTGAACAACACACTCGACGAGGAGCTGCTGAAATATGATCATGGCCTTTCCTGCATATTCCGGAGGGAGTGGTTGATGCAAATATGTGGGTTAGTGACGTACCATAACCCAGCTGTAGTTCGAAACGAGTCGTTTTTGTTGGCAATTATACTTCCTGATTTTTAAAAGACGATATCTCTGATTACACTAAACTTTCAGCGCTGCAACTTTGCAGATACTGTTCATGCACCAACAGCAACATTACACACCATTTAAAATCAAAAAAGTGAAATCGCAGTAAACCCGCCCTTTAAAGTGATATATTGTGAAGAAGAAATGTGGTGAGATCACAACCTCTCTGTTAAGTCCACATTTTGCTACATTGAACCAGTTATAAGATGAGAATAAACTTTGATTTGCAGTCATTGGCCAATTACAACCAGAAACGTCACAGCGCAGAGTCACATCTTTCTGACACAGTAAATATCACTTAAATATGTTAAATTTTGAGCTGAGGATTATCATTTCTGTCCCACATACAGTACCAAATAGAACTGCAAAGCTAATGACTGATTTAAACATCAAATACTCGCTCAGGTTGACTTGTCATTGGTTGAGCCAACTGTTTTTGGGTAACATTAACAGTAAAAAGTTAAGGCTCCTGGCGTTTTCATACTGATTAATTCACCTCAAGTGTGTCATTACATTGCGTTATTACTTCAGTCTTCAGTGTCTCATGATCCTTCTAATATGCTAATTTAGTGCTCAAGAATCATCTTTTAATATTAGCAATGTTGGCAACAGTTCTGCCAATTAATATTTTTGTGGAGATTTGTTCAGGGTTAATGAAGCGTAGCTTTTTAAATGTTTTTCTATTGGCCTAGTCAGAGTTGTTAACAAGTGCCCTGTTTTATTATTTTCATTGTTTTTGACCCATGTAAACTTGTAAACAGTGCTTTAAGATTTTCATGTAGGTCTAACAGCAGGTAGGATATGTACAGAAAGAAAAGTTAATAAAAAACTTTACAGTCTTCACTGCACAAATTAAACACAGATTAATCCTTATTAAAGCTAAAAAAAGTTTTACTCCAGTCTTCAGTGTCACATGATCCTTCACAAAACACTCTAATATGATGATTTTATGCTCCAAAAAACATGTATGTTTATTATCCATGTTGAAAACAGTTTTTTACATTTTTATTTCAGGATTTTTTGATGAATAGAAAAGAACAGCATTTATATAATTAGAATCTTTTCTAACATTATAAATGTCTTTACTGTAACTTTTCATCAATGTAACTCATCCTTGATGAATAGAAGTATTGATTTCTTATATATTTCCCCCAAAATAAAATACAAATTCTTACTGACCCCAAACTTTTTAAAGGGTAGTGTTTAATGTAACAAAAGCTTTCCATTTCAGATAAAAGCTGTTCTTTTGAACTTGAGGTGTCCAATTCTTTTGTTGGTCATACTTCTAAAAATAATAATCTGTGATTCTGAATGCCAGTATCCACATCGTCGCAGTGACTGACAGCAACACTCTTATCAAAACATTGTGTTCATCCACGCTGTGCTGTGTCGAGTGTGTACAACTGTGTACGACAAAGAGGAAAAATGTCGGACTACAGCTTTAATGACAAACAGCAGCAGGATTATTAGACTGCTGTCACTTTAAGACCTGCCGCATTACATGGATCTGACACGCATCCAATTTAAAACTTCATTTAACTAATTTAAGACCGTGTTTGCTAAGATACTTGCATTTTGGCATCATTTTGTGTGTTTTTGTCCATTCAAGCACCATGTGAAGCAGCTTCTTGTGCATGAGTTGTGTGTGTGTCACACAGACAGAACATTCACAGACAACTTAAACTTAAAACTGAACTGAATAATTACCTTGTTCATCTGACAGCACTATGTATTATACTGTATAAGAAAATGATTATACAATGGATTCTCTTACTGCTTCAACTTCCATTTTTCTTAGTGATATTTATAGCCAGTTTTAGTGACGATTTTGTTCTCTTAGACTCATTGAATATTTTATGCGATATTCCAATTTTGAGCATTAGTTAAATTCGCAACATTGGACATGAACATGGCTATGTTTCCATCCAAACACATCATCCAGTGCTCTTTGATCTCTATTATATCTAGCGGCACCGGATATGCCTTTTAGTCAGAAAGCCTGATTTATAACAAGAGATGAATACATAAATGACCCCCATGTAGAATAATACGCTTGTTGTGTAGACCGTGTCTAATAAAAGTGGGTGTTCTGCATAAATGTTAGCTTTTGATATTAGTTTATTAAACATGGCCTGTGATCTTTTTCTCTGAAACTTCATAGAGGACTATATATCTAATTAGGTTGAGAGTCGCCATTTGTCAGGCTGTCATTGACTAATGCAAGACCTCAATGAAGAGGCTTTCCACAGATGCATTTGATGATCTGCTTACAATGAGTTGTATTTTTATTTTATTTTGTCAGAAAGATTGCTGTCCGTCTCATCTTCGCCTTTGACTTTGATCAGTGTGATATGTGTTACCGTACAGCCACTCTTGTACAGTCATGGTCATTTTTGTTCTGGTTTAAATAATGTGTGTGTAGGTCCATGTGCAGGAAGATGTTCACTGACATTTAGACGTGGTTCTTTTGGCAACTTTCCTGATTTTAAGAGAAGAGATACAACACGAATAGGGTCACGAGGCACGATCAGGATCAGGGTCTGGACTCAAACTCACTTGTATTTAGCAAAATGTAGCTTGTTTAACTATCTCCCCGTCATTGACCTTACATAATACTCAACAGGAGCACAAATACGAACCACTTAACTGGTGTTCACACAATCTCTCCATACATGGGAGTGTATCATAACTTTGAGCATAAATACATATACATACATAAATATAGTGCTCAGTTATTTTTTAGTGCTCAATTAGTAATAATGGTTATTATTATTATTAATAATGGAAACAGTTTTTGCTGCTTAATATGTTTGTGATCGATTTTTCAGTATTATTTTAATACCTTTGAATAAGTTTAAGAGAGATCAGTGAACATATTTTTTTTAGATTTTTGTAGGCAGTAAAGCTGCATTGATCAAAAATACAGTAAAACTGTAATATTGTTATTATTATTATTAAAACAGTTTTTCTTATTGAAAACACACAGTTAAGCTGCTTAATATTTTTATTGAAACAATGATACATTGAAAAATTTAGGGTCAGTTTTTTTTTTAAGAAATTAATACTTTTATTCAGCAAGAGGGCATTAAATTGATCAAAAGTGACCGTAAAGACATTATTATGTTACCAAAGATACGTTTTTTATTTATTTATTTATTTATTTATTTATTTATTTATTTTTACCTTCTTTTCATCATAGAATCCTGAAAAGAAAACAAAAATTATCACTGTTTGCACAAAAAATATTAGGCAGCAAAAACTCTGTTTTCAACATTGATAATAATAAGAAATTATTTATTAAGCAGCAAATCAGCATATTAGAGTAATTTCTGAAGGATCATGTGACTGGCGTAATAATGCAAAAAAAAAAAAAAAAAATCAGCTTTGCAATCACACAAAAAATAAAAACTTAAATAAAATAAATATTACAACAATAAAATTAGTAATTTCTTAAATTCGAATTCCTTCTATAAATGTTAAGTTGTATAAAAATTATAAGAATTATATAGAAACTTATAGAGAGAATTTTAATGAGAATTCTAAAGAATTATAATGAAACTTTACTTAAATTGGTATTAACTACTAACACTTTTGGTATCGTTCCAAACTTAACTTGTTATCTGTATACTAAACTTTTGAAATAATAAAGGATCCTGGGTTTATCTTGTTTCACCATCTGAAATTAGATAACCTTACTATCACTCCATCCTTTATCATAGATAACACTTTATTCATTAAGTGCAATTCTGGTGTTTTATACCCTTGTCTAATTTGGTTTAGGTATTGATCACAGTGTATGTTTTTCCTTTGGGTCTCTTTATTTTTTCCTTCCGAACACAAATCTTCGTGCCCGATAAGGTCTGTTTGTGTATTCCTGAGTGCATCCCTGTCCAATACAAATGCTAAATCTGATCTGGTCGTACACAAGCACGTACAATGCACAAGAGATGCAAAGTAAAATGTTCATCCGATATTTCCCCTCTATCTCTGAAATATTCCTGGGATCATTACACACGTGGCTCAAAGGAAGGCCGCCCGAGCTCTTCGTTATCAGTCCCTGTCTTTCTCTCTCTTTCTCCATATTTGAAGGCACTGTATCGATGTACAACCTCAGAGCTCCTCTCAATATTAATTAGCTTCTCTTTCCTTTATCTTTACTTCATTTATCAATGGCTGCCAGATAATGGCGTTCCAGGGCCCGAGAGAGCATTGTGAAGTGGATGAACAAGTCGTAGAAAGAAAAAATGAGTTTCGAAAGCCTTTAGTTATGGGTTTGTGCAAAGGGTTTTATGAATGATGAAATATCCAAGTCTTGTTTAGTCACTTCCTGTCATCGTCCTCCTCAGCTTACCTTAGGGGTGTGTGTGTGTGAGAGAGAAGACAGTGTGAGAGTATGTGTGAAAGAGTGTGAGTAAGTGGTTTTGTGTGAGTGTGTGAGAGTAGCGAGCTGTTTGTGAGTATGAGTGCGTATAGTGAGTGAATGTGAGTGACCGAATGTGTGAGTGAGACTGTGCGTTTGTGTGTGGGTGTGACTTCAGATACCTAAGGCCTCATCCACACGAAGCCAGAGCTTCCCCTATCCGATATTTTTTTTTCCTCGTTCTAAAAAAAAGTCCGTAAGCACGGCGCGTCTCGAAAATATCTGCGTCCACACGAAACCACTGAAACCGACTGAAAACGATGTAGTAGACATCCCAGACCAGTATGCGGCGCTGCAATTCTTCCATAGAGATACACTAAAAATGCGAGAAGAAGACTTAGAGTATGGAGCATAAAACCTTGCGCGCTGTAGGCAGTAAAATAAAAGGCTATGAAATATTATGCACAGTTGCTTATTTTCTTTTTTACCAAGAACTTAATTGAACAACCATAAATTGCCTGGTTCAAAATAGGAGTCAAGATATTCGATTAGTTAGCGGACTCAGAAAGCTTGCCACAAAGACCGAAAGTAACGAATGTGTCAAATATAGACATTTTAATTTGTTATTAATTAGGGCTGCAACCTTAGTCGACATTGTC